>VYZW01025398.1:1639-15178 GCA_013401315.1 Balaeniceps rex
AAACTACCATACCTGTGACAGTGCTTGAACAAACTGTTGTTACAGCTTATTAACATTAGCATAGTGTTGTGGTAATTACAGATGCACAAATTGCCATTAGGTTGCATCTGGCCAACTCGGAGCATGCATCTGCCTGCCAAAGATCGTGTTGACATGCCCACAGCAAGATAAAGGTNGGTGGTACCCTAAAAGTTGAACAATCTTTTTGGACACTTGATGTTATTCTATAAACTCTAGGAAGCCACACTGACCTCTATTCTAACTTTATTAGGGGCACTTAATGTGGCACGTTGTTCTGAGAGTGCCCCCGCAGTTTATATTCATAAAGTAAGAGTCAAACAGTATCCTTTTGGAAGACAGTCCAGTACCAGGCTCAAACTGGTGTAACTGAGAGGACGTGAGCTACTAGTGAGAAAGGAAATCCCAGCTTTATTAAATCAGTAATACTTGAAAAGTGTTTTAAATTTAGAAGTCATTACTTTGTCTTCAGTCAAACTGTATATTTTTGTTCTTCATACAAATAAAATCAGATATTAGATCTGATAGGTTGAACACCAACCATTTCTAGACAATAGAATAGACATCAATTTAAACGGAGAAGAACAATTTCCTGAAGAAGTATGAGAGACTATATTTTTCTTGTTAGAACATTGCTAGCAGGCAGGAAACCTGGGTTCTCCCATTGTGAAGCTTTGTGACTTAGTACAAATAACTTTATTTGTGCCTTGGGAATTTCACCTGTTAATATGTCCCAATGTATACTCTGAATCGACTAATTCAGGCACCAGAAAGAAAAGGGAGATGTTAATTTTGCATCTTAGACAGTAATCCTTACTTAATATGTTGGATTTTGTTTTAGTTCTGTCATAGTCTGTGAAACAGAAATACTTGAATTTTACTGCCTTGGTTTTGCTAACATTGTTTCTCCTTTTGCATTAAAGCCAGGATTTGAATGTGAAGAATTTCTTTACAAAATGAGAGAAGTCATGCCCCTGTGGACTTTTTTTCATTAAATGTGCCGAGATTCCCCATTTTATTGATGTGAAATGAAAAGTAAAGAAACTTGATCAAGGTCAGACAGAAAGTCTGTTGTGAATCCAGAATTGAACCAGCTGTCCTGATTTCATTCCAGTGCTTTAACAGTCACCCTGCTTTTATTTTATGATAAGATATGGAGTCAAAACTGACGTGAAAATATGCAGTGATTGTAAACTGATTTCACTCTTGTTCTTTAGGGGTGTGCATGCTGATTCCAGCAGCTCTGTCTTAAATGGGCTTTATCTGAGGCTAGAGTGTTTGGTGGGTGTGATGATTTGGCATTCCTTTAGGATCCTAAGGAGTATCCCCAGAAATCCTTATTTAAATCTGCAGATTAGCAAGTGGAATTCCTGGTTCGTCTTTTTAAGAAGACAAGGAAACAAAGTAGAAATGTGCTTTTTGGTGGGAAACAAGATTGGGCAGGGGGAAGGAAAACAAACAAAAAACCCCAACACAAAACCAAAAAACACCCTACAGATTCTGTAAGATCTGTATTTAAATGTTTTTATATTCCCCACTCACTATTCTGACACTGCATCAGAAATTACTTTTTTGTAGTTTTGAAATAATAGCTGTCATTATTTATCTCTTTGAAGAATGAAAGTGAATAACCAGATTGTTTTTCTTTCCATGGCCATGCAGGCTGTTTCAGTGTTCAAGGCTGGTTGTGAATGTTGGACTGGTAACACTTAAGCAGATGAAATTGGGTGAGACAGATGCTGTCAGTATTGATAGGCTCAGAATCTGACCAAGCTTTTTCCTTCTTTCTTGGAAACTCCATTTACTAAAATTGCCAGACTGGATATGTATGGTGTTGGGTTTTTGTATCTATTTTTGGAATGAAGGTGGACCTACTTTTGCCTTCCTGAGTTTTGTTTCCTTTTAAATAAAAGTGGGATGGTGTTACATAGATGTCTTTGATCCTCAAACACATTGACATTTTAATACAAAAATGCTAAATTAATTACTGGTAATATTAGTTTCAAATATAGAAATAGCAAAATAATATCAATTCCATCATCTGTTAACATAAAAAAAAAAGCAATAATGTTGCTTATGCGAGCATTTTACAGGGCGCCAAATGCTGGTACAGCCTGTGTAGGTTCTTTAATCCACACAGCAAAAATGGGGAGGGCTCTGAAATGCTGACTGGAACACACGTTCCCTGATCCCCTAGCACAAATGAGAGAACAGAGTAATTAAAGGGGCAAAATTTGTGTGTTCCCTGCATTGTTTGTACACATAAGAGGTTATCTATTGCTGCAAATTGGATTAGCTGTATAAACAGCAGCATAATTTATTTAAAGTCAGGTCTCAAAGACTTGGAAAAGAATAGTGGAAGAACAAGAAGGGGATTGTAAAAAGGAGAGAGGTGTGGAGAATGCAGCTGTACTTGTGTACAGGTAACGCATGTAACGTGTATAACGATGCATTTTAATACAGCAGAATTTCTTTGTGTTTTAACCATTGGCAATGTAGAGCTTGAGATTCAAATTTCAGCAGAAGCTTTAAACCTATATGTAAGGGCTGTAGAAATTACATATTTAAAACCAATCATATTTCATAAATTCATAAAATCAGTCACCACCTCCTTCTGAGTATCTGTGAATATTCATACTTGTACTTCTTCCCCAGACGACTTGCAGAAATGATGATGCGCCTTCCAAATGGATATATATAGTTGGTTCTTTAAAGTCAATAACATAACTTCTATTTAACTTTTCTAGTGCTTGGATTTTGTTCAGTGTACTCTCACTTAGATACTGAAAGGAACGTTTTGGGAAGCTTCCCTGCCTGCAGCCATTGTGATAGCATGAGAGGCACAGACAGGTGGCTGCACTGGTTCTGCAGAAGTCTGTTAGCAATCTGAGATGCACTGCTCCTCTCCTGGGTTCCACAGGGCTAAAAAGAACAACATGTTTCTTCCTTCCTGTAGGAACTACTCAGATGAAGAAAAGTATGATTTATACTAGTTAAATTAAGACAAGTTAAATTATGGTTAATATTGATAGCATTTACCACCAGAGTAATTCCATACAGAAAGGTAGTGCAACTTGGTCAGAGATATAAAGACATTTGCTTTTTTTTTTTATAAGAATACTTTTATTTTCTCTATTCAGTTGGATCTTTAATACAGATTTTTTTTAATTTCTCTGGTCTTTTATTAGCATCTTGTGCAAAGAGGTTCATTATATCTTTTGGGAAACATGAAAGCTGTAAATGCTTATAAGTTTGTGTATGTTTTAAATACTTCTTGCAAATGATGTGGGTATCTTAGTAAAAAGTACCATTTTTGTTACTTAAATGAAAATTTTTTTTCATGTTTAAATAGGCTGCTTGACAAGAACAGTTATAATTTTATTAGAAGTTACAATTTCTTACATGTAATATGTACCTTGGTTTTCTAATCTTGATTGTTGGTTTTACAGAAGAAATCTGTCACTTTGGTAAACGAGATGTTTTATTTAATCTCCAGTCTTTAATGCAGCCTTCTAAAAGAGGGATCTTTCTGAGTGCAAAGTTCGTTGTCATGTTGCTAGTGTGTGTTTCTGACCAGAATGCAAAGTAGCTTTAATCCATACATTCTTTTTTTCCTGTACTGGGATAGCTGCCAAATCTATGTCAGCGATTAACTTCTGAATGTGTCAGCTGTAACAAATACAGTTCATTGTTTCTTGACTAGTTAACAGCTAGTTAAAAGGCAGGAACAGCTCAAATGAAAGGGAAGTACTGTACATTTTATATCTAAAATATTCAGGCTGTTACAACTACTGAGAGAAAGAAAAAAAAAATCAGTTCTAGGAGGGATTTTTAGGTAGACAAAAATACTTAGCTGATTCTTCAAGTCAAAGCATACCAGATCACTGGATAATGAAATTATCTGATGAAATTATGGTCAGTTACAGGTCATTTTCAATAAAGGGTATATAACTTAATATTTAAGCCTCTGTTTCACTCATGTGAAAAGCAACCCCCCCCCCCCAAAAAAAAATACCCCTACAAGAAATCTCTCTCGAGCTGTTAAAATCATATCTGAGATATTGGTTAGAAAAAGAATATCACAAGAAAGAAAAATGCCTTAACTTATTCAGAGAACCTGAGAGTATGAAAATTATCATCTAGAGCAAAGTGCAAAATCACAGTTTAGAGGGGTGAGTTAATGATACTCTTCCTCACAGACATACATTCTTAAATTATTAATGTCTTTTTTGTTTGCAGACTGTTTCACCGGGTCACAACAATTTTGTGTTCATGTTTTGCCTATATTATTTTTGGCAAATTTTCCTCTGCAAGTGAAATGTGAACAGTTTGCTGTAAACATTTTAAAACCACAGTGTATTTAATTGATTCTTTAAGCTTCATGTAGTAGACCTTTTTTCCTAAATTTTAGGTCAACTATCCCAGCAGAAAAGTTTTGCAACTCAAACTGCAATTTTAATATATGTAAGACTTTTTTTTTTCTTCTGTAATTTTATCTTAAAAGGTGTATTTTTGTATATTCTGTCTTGTTGAGCTTAGCATGAAAATACTGGTAGTAAATGAAGACAAAAGAGGCTGTTGTAAGAGGTGTCATATTCAATATCTATCTTGCATAAGAGAGCAGATTCGGTTGTTTTCTCACAATGATGACAGGTGCTAGAACTCCGCAGAGATGCAGAATTATTTTTGTTGACTAGCTCATTTGAGCCCTGTTATTTTCAAGTTGCAGTAAGTGAAAGGTTTGAATGTCCTATTAGGCAAAGCAAAGACAGGAGGCCATGCAATGAAATGTCAGTAATCTAACAAGAGGAGAAAATTTATATTGTTATATATAAAAACAACAAAAAAAAGAAACCCTCTGGAAAACACAAATTGGGATCATATGCATGTGTGCTTTGAGTTAGAAGAGGAACTTTAGCAACTGACAGTGAACTATACTGCTGGGTGAGTTTTTAAATGCAAGGAAACTTGTGGAAGAAAAAAATCTATCATTTGGTTAACTTTTAAAATAAAAGTTATGTATTTTAAGAAAGTGGGGGGTGGGATGGTCTTTGTATAGCTAGAAATCATAGACTTTCTGTATAGATTTATGGAATAAAATGTTACCTCTCAACTCATTGACAGGCGTGCAGCCTATGCGGAAGGTAGTGTTTACATCTAATGTACAGATTGTGAAACTACAGTCCCAGTCCTTCAGCACTTATTCCTCCTGCTCTGTGCTTCCCCCACCCTCATTCCCATAGTTTCCTTCTTACACAGGAGTACTGTTTCATTTAAAAAGGGACTCCAGACGGTGGTTTCCCCTATACGTGAGTCAGAACACATTATATTTGTAATGCATAGTTCTCCGTATCTGTAGAACAGTGTTGTGAGTCATGAGCAGGATTTGTTCGTCTAACCTCAATTTACTCGGTGTGCATGGTAGAAGACAGGACTGGCGCTCCGCCCCCCACCCCACCTTCATCTTATGCTGAAAGATCTGTGAACCTTAGGAGACAAAACAATTTGAGATTGTCGTGGTTTAGCCCCAGTCGGCAACCAAGCACCACACAGCCGCTCGCTCACCCTTCCCCCACAGTGGGATGGGGGAGAGAATCGGAAGGGCAAAAGTAAGAAAACTCGTGGGTTGAGATAAGAACAATTTTAATAGTTGAAATAAAATAATAATAGTAATAGTAATAAAAATTTCAATGAAGAGGAGAACAATGAGAGAGAGACAAACAAAACCCAGGGAAAAAAAAACCCAAGTGCTGCAACCGCTCACCACCCGCAGATTGATGCCCAGCCAGTCCCTGAGCAGCGATTGCTGCCTCCTGGCCAACTCCCCCTCGTTTATATACTGAATGTGACATCATATGGTGTGGAATATCCCTTTGGTTAGTTTGGATCAACTGTCTCGGCTATGCCCCCTCCCAGTTTCTTGTGCACTGGCAGAGCATGGGAAGCTGAAAAGTCCTTGACTAGTCTAAGCACTACCTAGCAACAACTAAAACATCAGTGTGTTATCAGCATTCTTCTCCTACTAAATCCAAAACACAGCACTATACAAGCTACTAGGAAGAAAATTAACTCTATCCCAGCCAAAACCAGGACAGATACATAAATCGAGAAATCTAGTAATTCTCATCTGATACACAAATTGTCTTTGACTTCAGTTATACACTTTCAGCTCAGTTCTTTCTGAAATCTCAACCACCTTCATTATCATTTCCTACTGCTACCTTTTGTAACTCTTCTTGAGCATGCTGGTGGAACACATTGGAGCTATCCCATGCATTCTTGAATCCAGGATCTTTGAAATTAGTTATTGCAATGCCAAGATTTTGTAAGGAGGGGAAGGAGGTGTTAAAAAGGGCAAAGGAAAACTGAATGGTGGTGATAATGATAGGAAGATTTCTGCGTTGCAAGTGGAAGCCAAAATGAGTGAGCAGGTAATCTCTATCCCATGATCTTGAATAAAACTGAAGATTCAGTGATAAATGCTCTACCTTTGTTTAAAAGGTAGAAGAAAGATACCTGGCCAGTACAGGCTTGCTGCTCTAACACAAATAGTGTGCAAGGCTGTATATATGTGTGTATGTAAACATATATATCTCATATAGCTTTCAAATATAGATAATTTTATTTCTGTAGTTATTCTATTGTCCCAGATTCCAATGAAACCTGTTCTTTTAATATTGTATACAAGTCTGGTAATCCATTTTCAAGAATAAGTGTTCATGCCAGATGAGAAAGAAGGCATCAGGACATGAGACAAAATGGGCCTGTTCACTTTAAAGTGGAGAGGGGATATGTTTGGAGTCTCTAAAAATTCCAGAGTGGTAAGTGGAAGGAAGGAGAATTATTCTTTAAGTCAAAGTATGTGCTTGGTGCAGGAACAAATGGGTTTGAACTGACTGAACAATTTTAGTCTGAAAATGTAAAATTACTTCCATCCATAAGAGCAAGTAAAATGTGGAACAGCCTTTAAAATAATGGTAGTGTAAAACAAAGTGATTTTAAGAAGGAGGTAAAGGGATTTGAGGGGGATGTTGTAATGCTGTGCCTACAGAAGGACGCTAGAATCTTTTACGCAAAAAGTGCCGTTCTGCATTCTTGATTGAGTTATTTTTGGAATTAACCCCTGAAATTTCTCATTTAATTTTGTATTTAGTAAATAAAAAGTACATTGAAATTAACTATTTAATTATGTAATAAGTTAATAATTTAAATGATCCATACTAAATAATAGCATATTTGTTCAGGAAATTGTTTCTAGAACTTTCAGAAGTGTAAAATCTGTGCAGTGATTTACAATGTAATGAGAATTAACTCTGTTTTCACTTATGTCAAGTTCTCATCATGAATTAGCAATGATTAATTAAGTACAAAATCTGAGATTAAAAATAGGTAGCATTTCACTAGTACCTTGAAGGTATGCCTGTAGAGTCTACTCATACACGGAAAGAAATGCTTTCTAAATGCTTTGAGTTCACAAAATAAGTAGTAGTTCTTAAACAATGGAAATAATAGAAATGATGACCATTAGAAACACAAAAGCATGAAACTTCTGTGGAACTGACAAAAACTGTTCTGAGTATGTTTAAAGAAAAATCTGGTATTTAGAGGAGTCATAGCCAAGCAAGCTTCACCAAGCTGTCACTGAAAACATGAAGTCAAATGGCGAGTATTTGTATTCTCTGCAGAGATGATCTGAGAAAGTGACTCATCTTGAAGAGCAATAATTTTACTTGTGACTTTTGTGTATGTTTTTAAACAATTAATGATAAGGTGCCAGAGAATCACTGTACTATCTGCAAAGAGAAATATTGAGAATTGCCCATTCCATTCATTAGTCATAAGACAATTATGAAATATAAAATAACTTGAATCTGGCAAATTATTATAGGTGAAAGAATCGGAAAAAATCGCTGATTCTTTCTTTAATGTATTTTTACAATGGTTTCATAAAGGACATCAGAATAGATGCTCTCCAATTTACAGGAATTATATGAGTATAATAAGAGTGTAATAGAAAAATGCATTGATGAAAAAGACGCCATAGGTGGGCATATATCATAGAGGACTCGAAGTCTAGGTAGAGGTACTTGAGAAGATAATTTCCTGGACTGTAAGAACTTTGCAGCAAGTACTTCGTAGTGCATGTTTGTTCATTGTGGTAAGTAGTTTACAGTTTTGTATTAGTGGTACGTATAACTAACCAGATTCTTACAATTTGTGTTGGGAGGGCAGGATACAATTACCAGAACTCAGACTTCCACATTTGATACATCAGAAGTGCCAGACAAATTTCTGCATTCTCGCTATGGTAGTGTCATTAATTTCTTCAATTTAGCTGGTTTTTTTGGGCCTTCCCAGACAGCACAGAAGCCTGGAACCCCAGAAGATAGGCAGATATTCTCCTAAATGTGCTCTATTTATGGTTTCAATTAATGCTATAGAAGCAACGTTGCCTAAGAAACAAAGAGAATCATAGTGCCAGCAAGTAACTTACATTTAACATGTCAAAGTCCAGTGCCATACATGCCTTAAAGAGAAAGGACAAATGGAAAGAGATGTTAGCCTGGAATGTTTCATATCCTCTCTTATGAAACAACAGTATCCTTGGCAGGACATACTGTCCAAATCTTGTAACTTAACAAACATTTCCTTCTTTCATTTATAGGTACTCTACTCATGCGAATCAAAGATGCTTAGGCTTTAATTTAAAATTCCATTGCTCTGTCATTTAGATTTCAATAGTTAACACAAAAAATATATCATACAATATTGGTCACATTTTTCTAATCAGATGCATCTGATTTGTGTCACTGTAATCAATGGAGGAAAGAAATTGATGCCACTACTAATATTAAGTTCATATGATTTGGAAATATATCAAACTATCTATGTGTATGTCAAAGTATGTAATTTATTTGTAGTTACAGTTTCTGGCAGATAATGTTTTCCAGTCTTTTTTTCCCAATTCTGCTGAATCCTGTTCACCACCTAATAATTGCTTGAATGCCTTTTTGCTTGAGCGTTAACCTTGGACCCTAGTATACCATAAGAAAACATGGATGACAGTTTGTAAGGTAGATGAGCTTTTGCAAGTTTAGAAGATGCTAATTTATTACTGCTTCCATGTAACTACTCTTCACATTGCAACCTTGTATACCTATTATTCTAGTATTTAACACAGACTGAGTGTTCACAAGTTTCTGGAAACATCTGGTTTCTAGTTCTGGTTCATGTTCAAATGGTTTTCCAGGCTCACATTAAATCATTAAATGGCATCATAACTCCAATTTAATATGTCCTTAGTCAGTACATCTCATCAACGATTCCTTATTGGATCTGAATCTTTAGCTTCTCGCAAAATACTAACCACAGGATTTCCACCTGTATTCTCTAAGCACACTAGGCTAAGTTTAATTTAGTGAGACTTCTAATTTAGAAATAATGTGTTGCTTTTAAAAACACCTTTGAAACACATAATCTTCACTTTGATAGTTTATTCTTCATTTTATGACATATTAAAACTTGTGTCTAAGGAATACAGTACAAACATTTTAAGTTAATTCACTTGTGTTTATTCTCTGCTTGCAATGTCATAATTCTATGTTTTAAAAAAGGTAACCAACTATAATTAAAAAGACTTCATATTCTCATTATATCAATATATTTTATATTGTGCTCTCTGCCCAGTGAGGAACTTACGTATTACAAATTAAAGCAAAAAGAACACTCTCAAATACATACTATGAAAAGATTAGTTTAAAAGAAGACTGTCAAGTGGGTGCCTTCAAGAGCAATTATATGTGAAGATGACATTGGTTTTTTTAAAGTCTTGAAGGACTAAACCAAAACAAAAATGTAATGAAGAATCAGGAATGACATCCTAAATATGAAGAAAAGTCTGATGCCCAATTGTAGTTTTTGTGTAATACTAAATATCTGAAAAATTATGTAAGTCCACAGCTAGACATGTAAAATTCACAAGCACTTTTCATATGAGAAACTGTCTCCATCTTTGCTTTGCTATGCAATTTGTAGTAAAGCTAATTTTTTTGATGGCGTTGTTTTTTTTTGAGGTTTGATGCTTTTAATTTTGTTTTGGCATGGAGCCAATTGTGAACTTCTCCACCAACCTAACTCCTTGTAATCTTGCTGATAGCAAATCTTTTCTGCTGGTGTCTGCCCTTGGGAAAGGGGGAGATTTACAAAGAAGACTATGTGTTCTAGACACTGTAGTGTCTTTGGCTGGAAATCTCCATCGGGCCAAATGCTCATATGGTGTCTTCCTTGTTTTTCAGCCTTCTTTGCCTTTTCCTTCTTGTCTTCATTACCTACATCTAGCAAAGAGTTAATGATGAAGAAATGCTTGCTCTTCCTTCCTGTTACCTAAAGCAGGGAGGTACATATGAGTGGATTGCATTACTAGTGTAGATCACAAAAAGGGCAGGGTAACTCTACTACATCATTCAAATGTTATATCTGCTTATGCTTGTTTTCTAAAGCTGTTTGTGTTCCCCTCAAAGTACATAATGCATTGTGAAGCTACACAGTACAAGTGGCACAACAGACTTTTGAGAAAACAATGTAGTGTTCCCATGTAAGATTGTAATCTGTCTCTGTGAAGAGAGCAGCCATGTATTGTCTTTGACAGTTGGGGTTTTTTACTACTACTACTTAAAATATACACTTGTCTGATTTTTATTGGATATGTTAGAGAAGCAGCAGTTCTGTCTAACCAGTCTCATGACCCGGTTGCCTCAAATTACTTTTCTCTTTTGTTTCTGTTAAGCGGTCATTCACATACACCCACCCTCCTTCAGGTGAAATAGTATGATGCTTCAGGATTGCATTTGAACTGGTTATCCAGTTTGCTGACTGCTGCTGAGCCTTTATAATGACTTTCTGTACGTTCTGAATTTTTAAGATCAAATCTGAGAAGATTTTCAGAATATTTTTTATCAAGTTTTGGCCTCTATATATGTTAATATTAGCAGTAGGTACAAAGTATATGCCAGAGTTAAGTAGTTTAATTTGGGTTCCATTTTCATTAGTTGTTTCATTTACAATAAAATTTTAGATTATGAAATTCCTCCCACTGTCTCTATACATAAATAGGTAGCTTCTTATTAAATTATCTCCACCTGGTGGCAGTATGTCATAGCTAGCAACAGAGTAACAAGCAGAACTGGAGCACACTTTTTTTTTTCCTTTACAGAAACATAACATCAAAGCTAGTTAAATCAGATGCGCCATTTATTGCTTAAAAAACCCTGTAGATATGCATGAAATATTTTAAAGCTGAACTGTGGTGTCTTGTATGTAATTTGATGTGAACACTATATGGATTTTTAGCTGATAAGTATCCCATGCATAAGTGCCTTCAAAATGTAAGCCTGTTGCCAAAAGCTCTGTTAGCATAACTGTATTAATGCCTGCATTACTTCACTTAAAAAGAACAATGCAGGTATTTTGATGGGCAAAGTCAACACTCAAAAGAGTTTCACATATATGTTCTACTTATTCCTGTAGTTATAAAATATGGATTAGGTTGTGCAAGGTTTGCATAATGTGTTTTCTTCAACCATGTTTTTGTAGTCTGTTGCAAAGAAATGCTCTTTGCTGAAGTGCTGAATTGCCAGTTTTCCTCAGTGAAGAAAGGAAACATTTTCAGAACAATAAGCACAGTATCAACCTATCTTATCAAAATATGTTTTTAAGAACTTGCCTACAAGACTTTTCATATCACAGTTGTCAGAACAAGGTTTACATTTGAAGTTATACAAGCAATTCCATATTATTTAAGAAAAGTACTTCGTATGATTAAGATTTTTAGGGAAAAACATAATTATTTGGTTATCCACAGTTGAGTGGTTATTTTGTCTTACAAATAAAGTAATCTCTTAAATGTTACATGTTTACATCTCTATCTAAAACTTCAAGACTACTCCAGAGTGATTCTGAGGGTTCAGTTGGAAAGGAAATTGGAGATTTTGCTGTATTTTCAAAAATTCCTATGACCAAAGGAAACTACAGCATCCCTGGATGGTGTGAAGTGCTTTGACAAGCTTAATTCTTGTATGAAAGGTTCCTTTAACATCGGGCGAGATTTTTAAGGCAATGGTTATGTTTTTTCCTGTGGAAAACACTTAGGGATGTTTTTTTTTTTTTGGTCAAAAAACTCCACCAAACACAGTTTTAGTTACTACAGCCTGAAACTACAATGGTCATGAAAATATTTACTTTGTTGATTTTTCCCTCCTTCCCGCCTTCCCCCCACCAAAAAAGTCATAGTGTCAGAACATTTTTGATCAAAGCTAATAGCAGCTTGTTTTTTCATGTTCTGTTGATTGAAAAGCTTTTGAATTTGTTTATATGTAATATTATTTGTCATGTTATAAACATTGAATCAAATACAACCATTTTTTTTATTTTTATTTTTTTTAAAAATAGACCTCTGCTTCCCTTGAAAAGGAAAAATTAGCCTTTTTATTGTTGAGCTTAGGTGGTAGCATATGTTACTTCGTTCAACAGTCTTTATGCAGTGTAATTATTTTGATGTAACTGTTTACAAAATATACTGGCTTGTGATGAGTTCTTTATTGGTTTAAACACAATTGTAAAGAACTTACAGCTTGAGAACCTCATATGGGAAAGCTAAAAAGTGTTGGTTTGTTGTTTGTTTTTGTTTTTGTTTTTTTTTTAAAGAGAAAAAAAAACCAAAGAATAGGCTGGCAGCAATCTAAAAGGAAGCTTGTATCTTTGTGGCAAAGTCCATGCTCTGTTCTCAGACCTTTACTTGATGCGTGCGTGTCTGTAGGTGTGGGATTTTTTTTGGGTACAGATGAAATACTGCTTAAATCATTGTTTTGGGTGAGAATTAAAGAATTCACCTTTGCTGAAGTCATCTTAGGCTTAGGCCACAGAAACTGTGGTCTATAAACACTAAATAGAGCAAGGGACACAAGGTAGTTAATTACTCACTGGAAGCATCACCTGTGCGTGGTGAAACTTAAAATGTTTGGTTGTGCTCACCTTATTTTTCTGTAGTGTGAGGTGCATAAAATATGAATTCAGGGAAGAAAGGGGAAAGGCAAAGAAACCCAACCAAGCAAATAATATTTACATAGCAGAACAAGCAATCTCTCTTACAAGCCATTAAATATGGGAATACTATGTTAATTTGTCATGCTGCATTCATCTAATAGAATTGGCTGAGGCAAAGTTTCTATTAGGGCTTCTTTTCTCTGTATATTAAGCTTTTGTGTGAAAAAGCTTCCATTTTTCTTTGATCCATCAAGTAGTTTCTAGGCTGGTAATATATTTCTGAATTTATCAATAAATTACTAGTTATTATATGAGCTATGGAAATGAAATTCATATTAAAAAAAGATTAGATATTAATTATCCATTTTCTTTCTTGTTTTACATGGTAGCATATTTCAGCCTGCAGCTGTTGAACTGACCAGCTCTAACTGACTAGATTAGGTAGTTTAGCCCCAGTCGGCAACTAAGCACCACGCAGCC
>VYZW01025399.1:31128-44933 GCA_013401315.1 Balaeniceps rex
TTCTTACACTGAAGTAGAAATTATTCATCTTAATTTTGATTTATTTTTGTCCATTGTTTACTTATGCTCTGTTTTCTTGTACATACAGACCAACACTATACACCAGGAATGTCTGAACATGAGATACATGAGGACATATTATGTCCTTCCTTTAAAGATCAGAAAGCACAGTAATTCTTTCAAAATCTCAAACAAATTTTAAAATGGAGTTTTGACTTTCAGTTTTACATATTTTACATATTCTTCTATTCAGAAAACCCCAGCCCTTACCTTGTCTTGTCCTTCCCACTTTTCTTTCTGGAATATAATTAGCATGTGTCTAAACAGATTTACGAACATGATAAACACATANTTTGCAATAGGTGATTTAGTCTTTTAATGCTTTTTCCACCAGCCCTTTGTTTAAGGAATGACAGGAAATGGCAGTGACATATCCGAACCTGTATTTCACTGCAAACTGCTTAAGTTAAGGTCCAGTGAAGTGTGACCAATTGCCAGATATTACTATGCCAGGTCTGTCATGTCGAGATAAAATAAATCAGATATCCATCATTACAGGTTGAGCTACAGACTAATTAGGAAGTACTGTCTCAGTGCAATGGACATAACAGTGTAGGACAAGTTTAGCTTGGCCTGCTTTTTCCTCCCAGTTGTTGCATTTTAAAACTGTACAGTGATCTGCATCCAGACTTTTGTGTTGCTCATGTAATATGGTAGGAAATAATTTCTCTGCTAGTTATAGAAGAGGACAGGATCATTTGTAATAATCTGCTAATTTCTTCCCAGTGAATTAGATCAGTAAATCTAATTTTGAAAAAGAAATTAGTAGGACCCAGATTAATTCTGCCTAATCTGAGTGATTGAGCTGTAACACTTTAAGCAGAGGATCAGCTACCCTGGACTTCACAAAGGCAGGTACCCATGGACCCTTTATGGAGGAAGGCAGGCACTTCCAGAGGGCAGTTCAGACCTCAGAAAGACCAGGCTGGCCTCTGGGAGTACACAGCTTTTTGCTACAGTGAAATCCTGAAATAACTGAGCTCAGATTTTAAGCACCCTTTGCTTAAATCTGAGGATGGAATAGGCCTAAACCAATTAAAGACTTCAGGTGTCATCAGGTCTCATGATTAAAAAGAGACATTAGTTTGGCTCAACCTTTCCATGAAAATGAGTGCCATCGTCACAGTCTCCTTCCCCTGGGAATTCACATAATTTTTGGGAAGTTGCTTTTTTTCTCTGATCAGTTACAGTTTAATTTTGGAGTGGCTGATCATTTTACTAAGCTTAAGTATTATTTACTGTTTAAATGGTGGCATTAACATCAGAAAGTTTACATGTAGATTAAAGTCTTGATCAATGCCAGGAAATATATCAAAATCCAGTACTTGCAAATGGATAAACCGTACAAATTGAATTAATAATCCTCCATTGAGGAAATAATGATAAAAATTCAACTATGAATTTGAATTACATCAGAATGAATTCTGAATAACCCATCAAAATCAATGGACTCAACCTGATGACATCAATATCAGAGTAAAAACTGGAGACCATTCCTTGGATTTTTCCAGGTGAATATAAGTCTTTGCTAAGTGACTTTCAAATGACTTAAGCTGCTTAACAGTTTAAATGGAATGACAGCTTGATATCACAGAAATTTAAAGGAATATTTTTGGGGAAATCTAACAAGGGAATATTCCCTCATTTAGTTAAATTAAAAGAAAGCAGATTAAAGTAAAAAAAAAAAGTCCTTTATTTAATAATGGAGTACTAATAAAAGATCTGCTCTGGGAATTTCATAAACTGATGTTCTTTCTCTGTGAAAGGTTAGAGAAATATAGCAGAATGAACACTTGATATTATTAGACAGCATCTAAAATAAAATTGTTCCCAAAATAGATTAAAGTAAATTATGTTTCTCTCCTAAAACAAACATGGCAACTATTAAAGAAAATTTCAAATTAAGCATTTTACAGTCTTTATTTATGCTAAATTGAATATTCATAATCTTGGCGAAACTGAGTTCTATTCATTTTCAATCTCTTTCTCCCAGATGAGTGATCACTAATTTTGAGTCTAATTTTTTTGTTTTCAAAATTCTCTCATTTACTTTAACTAAGCTTGAATTATTTTTCTTTAGAATAATGTGACATTAATTTACACTGTAAATTACACAATCTACATTTATATGTAGATTTTATGTTAAAAACAGATATAGCTAAAGACGTGATACACTTCCTATGTTTTGTTCAAGAAAGATTCTTTTTTTCTTTTCTTTTTCTTGTCTTTTTTGTTTTCTTTTTTCCTTTATTTCCTTTTTGGACAATAAACAAAAGAAACTTACAGAAAAGTACTTGGAGGTTAATATAAACTGGAGGCTATTAAATTCCTACAGTGTGAAAAGCTTTTGTTCTACATAAGGCAGTATCTGTAACAATTATACACAAAGAGTTAATGAGATATTCCCTATGAAAAGAATCACAATAATTCAATAGCTATGGATCTGTAAAATGTGAAATTCCTTCTGTTGCTCATACAGTGTACTCAAAAAGTTCCAGAAGGTCACTGTTCATTAAAATGAAACTTACAACAGCTATTGAAATGAATTCAGAAATGACAAAAACTTTTACCAAAGAGAACATCTAATTGTCAGAAATAGTTTGTATGTGGGAGGCAAACGAAAGCATGCAAACTGAAGATGGAGTGTAATGCTTATCAGACAGAAAATATGTTTGATTATACCGTATCACAGCATAAGAACAAAGCTATGGAAATTTTCCTTTCCTGTTTCAGATATACACTTTTTTTTTCCCCTCTGTTTTAGAACTTTCCCAAAGAAAAGTGATGCTCTAAAGAGCGGGCAACTATACTACTTTTGGATATACAGTACAATCATAGAATCATAGAATAGTTTGTATGGAAGGGACCTTTAAAGGTCATCTAGTCCAACCCTCCTGCAATGAGTGCCCCTACACATTCTTAAATTTTAGCCAGTGAGTTCACTTGAAGAAATCATATGAACCTTAAAAGAGAAAGGTTGAGATGGTAAATTTATGCTTAAAATTTATACTTAAAATTTTCTCATGGATGTTGTGTTATAGTGGAAACCAACATAAAGTAGACATTCAAATACAATATATCATTAATTCAATTGTGCATGAAGTTCAAACTGGAATCTTAAACTTCTTAGTTTCAGATGTATCTGCGATCTACTTCATGTATTCAGTTTTTGTGCAGTCCAAGGTAAATGCTCACAGGAATATAAACAGAAGAAAAAAAATGTTAATCTTCAAAGGTATTCCTTTAAGATATAAATATCACTGCATCTCATAACATTCTGGAGCTGCCAAAAAAAAGAGAACAATTTCATTTTAAAAACTTATTGAATGTATATTAATATTTATTTCAATTACAGCTGTCCAGATTTACATTAAGAATTTCTATTTCTTCATGACACTTTGATGTTGGTTTTCAGAAAAGTTGAGAGTTAAAAATATAACATACTGAAGCTGCGGCCATGCAACATTCAGAAGAAGTGACGCCAGACACCTATAAAGCTAGCTAGAGAGGTAAATAAATGACACTTCTGTGTCTTACAAACTCACATGCCATTTCCGTAATTTCTTTGATGTTTGTTTTCAACTCACCCATGACACATCTTCTCCAGGTAAGCTGGACAATGAAAAGTTAATTCTGAAAATGTTGCAAAAATTGAAAGCATTTGCTCATATATCTCTAGTTTAAAGCACATACAAATTCATGTAAACATATATCAGACTGGTACTGGCAGTCTCATCAATGTCATTCTCACCAATGTCATTCTCATCAATGCCCCTGACTCATTTCATTACTCAAGAAGGGTAGCCTAAATCCAGGTCTAATCTCTGATTTGAAAATGTGCATTCCTTCATGACAGAGGATCAGATTTCCTTCCCAGCTTGTCACCCCCTGTTGCAATCCCCATGTAACATATCATGGAAGTGCAGAATAGTTTGGAAGTTAACCACAAAAGAAAAGAAACTATGTCACCTAAGTCTCTTCTGAACATCTGAAAAGAGGATCTTATAACACCTACAATATCACATAGGCAAAAATTGCAATCCTTTGATCAGTCATTAAATGATATATTATGGCTAATCTTTAGATGCCTTCAAGAAAGTTGTGGAGGGATGTTTAATTACCTCATAAAATGTGGACTGAGCTCTAAAATAGAGAGAAAGCATAGGGGAAAGAGAATGTTAATAGTGGGAATCTCAGTCACCATACAGGAAGTCTGCAAAGTGAGCAATGCAATTTATCCCAGCTAATGCAGCAGAGATTTTGAGGAGATACGATTGCTTTTGCTGCCCTACTTGCAGTCTCACATTAACCATTTAAGTGTGGTGAACGACCTGACTCCCCAGGTATTCCTCTAAGACACGGCAACTCCTAAAGTTTTCATTACAGCACTCCATCTGGAAATATCCACAGCACAAAAGACTCATCAGTTTAAATACAATATTCCAGTCTAGAAATAACTGAACAGTGAAGATTTCATTAGTGAAAAAGATCATGATTAAATTATTGTTTTGGTGCCAGCATTTCAAACATAGATATCTATCCATCTCCTATAAGTGTTAACATTGAAAGCATCTGTGTTACCTCAGAGTTAGAGTCAATAACTTAAAGAACATTGCAATGTAACGTCCCAAGCTTACAAACAGAAATCATTATTAACCCTGAGATACGTTTCTGCAACAAGTAATGTACATGACAGATTAATGTCTGGCAGAGTTTTGTTCACACAGCCTCTGATTTTTATTAGTGCTAGTGCTCTGTTGCTCAGATGTTATCCATTTTGATAGATTCATACATCTCAAAGAAAATACTCCTTCAGTTTCTTTATTGAAAGAAAATGGAAGTCAGATAAAAGACATTACAGCTATCGAATCTCAGGAGTTTGGCAGAAATTACACAGTATCTTCTGAATACTAAGAACCCAGTACAAATAACACTTCAAGGTAATTCTATTTAGAGGTCTGGGAGTGTCAGGTACTGAAAATTGTAATTACTCTAGCTAATGTGGATGATTAAATGAACGTTTCTCTGGAGTGGATTCCAAAAATCTATTAAGTCTCTGGAACAGTGGAGAAGATAATGGAGGGATATCATATATATATTTTATATTATATTATATATATTCAGTTTTTCCTTTATACTTTTCCCAAGTGATACTAAGACACTTGTGGGTATTTTTGTTTGTGTTTTCAGAAGGCACTAACATTTATTTAGTATTTATGGTCACACTAGCAACAATGGCGATACAGTTTGGGAAGTTTGCACATTTGTGACATAAAGTAACATTCACTTCCACTTACATAATGCTTGAAAAAAATGTCATTAATCTGAGGAATATTTCAGTCAGTACAGTCACAAGACAGTAGAACTTTTTTTTTTCTTTTTTTTGGAAGAACTTCCCATAATTTCTGATTTTATTAACTTTTTTTCTCCATTTCCTTTTCAAATCAATAGAAACCTTTCATGAAGGAACTGGACTTTTTTTTTTAAAATACATTAAAGACTATGTTTGAAATTTATGCAGCTTCTAAAGCAACACTTTTTCTTCACCAGACAACTTTGGAAGCTTCTACAGCTTGATGATGGTAGAACTTCAACTTTAAAATACTAAGTAATGTAATGGATTTTTTTTTTTCCCTGGTTCGGTAAGCTCAGGCCGAGTGTTGTTATTTATTTTCAACTGGAGTCAGATGCTCTGTTTTGGGTGCCTAAATGATGTATTACAATTCCTAGGCAGCAGATTCTATCCTGCTTGGCCAAGTCAAAGTTTTCTTAGTAGGAAGTAATGCTGCTTATACACTCAGTAAGGAAAATTAGGTACCTCCAGGGAGCAATTCAGAAAGCCTAGACAAGTTATCAGTCTTTCTCTATTGACAGTATAGAAAAATGCATTACTCTACAGTGATTCAGTGATTCAGCACTCAGAATGAAACCTCCACAAAACCAAAGATAGAGCCCGTAGTCCCTTCCATTGTGTTGGAAAAAGTATGGGTATTCATAAGGGTTTGCAGTCTTTGAGTTTTTTTCTGCAATATATAAAACTCAAATGATAAAATGAGATGAAGACAGGATTTATCCTCCAGAACATATTTTTCCCAAGTGTGCTTCCTGGCTAATAGTCTCAAATAGTCTTAAAAAAATAAAGATTTAATTAATGATCCATTGCCAATTAGTCCCTCAATTAAAACTGTTCCATAAGGTATTCATGCAGAACGCCTCTCTGATTCTTAGGTGACAGAGTGATTTGAAAGCATGGTAGATGAGACATTCTTTACAGATGTACTCCACAAGCACAGCACAGGGGCTTGTACATTTAGAATAAGCCTATAGCATAAACAGTATATATCATGAAATCAGACGTAATAAACAAGATTTCATATTCAAATGTTAGAGCTCTATTGAAGGATACTGTTAGGTAAAGTGATAAGAAGCTCCTCTGCACACACGACGAGAGCAGAAAAGAAACAGTGACAGCTGGGGTAACTCAATTAATAACCTGTCCCGGCTGCTTCTCAAGCTTATCACAGGACAGCCACCAGACCATGAAAGGCCCATCTCCTCAAGCACAGAGGAGCACAGAGGCATGATGAAAGACACAGAAACCCAAATTACAGACTCCTGAGAAGGGACATCTTGTCCAGGCTCCTCGCAGGGCTTTCCCAGGGCCATCAGATCCATTGTTCAGATGTGAAACCCATCAATGTGATGGGAGCAACCCTCTGGATCACCGTTTTGGACTGAGGGATTGTTATTGCCTACAAGTGTGGGACACGATATGGGATGCAGGGGAAGAGAATTTGGGGATTGCACAAGACTTGTTATGGGATGTATCAGGGAGGAACCAAAGGTGGGAAAAGGGAGGGGTCCAGGTGATTTGGGTGAGGAACAATGGTGGGAAAATTAAGGTTTAAGGGAATAAAAGGGTCCAAACACATGTAAGCAGGGGCTGGTTGGTACAATCTGGCCATGCCCTGCACCTGATCAGTGTAGTCTGTCCTGCCTCCTCATTAAACTCTACATTCAGTTATTTGTCCAGTAAAAGGCTCTTTACTCTGTGTGCGTATATTTATGGGAGCCTGAGTGCCAGCAACTGGAGTTAGACCCATGGGTCCAGAGGGCCTGTGTGTCCATGGTGGCAGCAACTGGAGAGACTTGAGTGAGTGAAATCAAGTACCAGACACCGGGGTGGGACCATAGGTCAGAGCTGTGTGTGCCCATGGTGCGGCACCTGGAGTGAGTGCAGGTGTGCAAGTGAGTGTGAGAGCACTAGTGAAGATCAAGCCAGATGAGCTGGTGAGTAGGTGAGGTGACCTGGGCACCAGGCGTGTCTCTAAGGGTGAGACCATGGGGAAGGAGCTTGCTGTTGGGGATCACAGGGTCCCCAGCCAGCTACAGGTGTGGGTGAATGTGTTTGTGTGGGTGGGTGTGGCAGGGTGAGACAGTCTGTATCAGCAAATGGAGTGGGGTTCGTAGGTGCCCCAGGTGTCAGCCACTGGGGAGACTGGGATCCAGGTACAACTACTGGGCATACTGGATGCCTAAGCCTAGCTGCTGGAGGGATCTATATTGTACATATATACAAACACTCACATATATGTACATTATTTTTCAGATATATATACACACACGCATATATTCCATCTGAGCAGGGTGGAGGTGCACTAGTGAGACTCACTACTGGACCTTCATCCTGCTCAGCCAGAGAGGGCAGCAGGGTGAGGCCGCTGCTGCTGCCGCCGCCTGTGTTTATATGAGTGCTCTGTAAATGCATCTCTGTTATCTGTGTGGCCAGACATGTATGTATGTGTATATAACGCATACAGAGTAAGCTGCCTATCAGTAATACATGCTCAGCCATGCTACTGGAGAGACTGGCTATTGAATTGGACTAGGAGGAACTAGAGACTGACACAGGCAGCCCAGCAGATGTGGGAGGAAGAATATCCTACATTCCCAAAGCTTGCCAGATCAGATAGTCTTAACAGATGTTAATCAAAGTCAGAGCTGCTTCTGCATATTTTCCTTCTGCAGTGATAGCAGACTGCAAGCTCCAAATTAGAGAATCCCTACCCACAAATCAACATGAAAATTTCTGAGAGCAAGAAGAACTGGGCACTGAGCTGTTATGCAGGTAATACAGACTAAGCAGTTGGTCAGTTCATGCTGTTCCTCTGAACTTCTCAAACTCTAGGGGGGAAATGCAGAACCCTTCTTTCCACTTACTGAGTATAGCTTCAGAAATCCTCATGACACTATTAATGAAAATTAGACTGAGATATTTGCCACCCAGCATTCCAGCTGCCTCTCCCCTTCCTTCGTCTGGTACAGACCATATGTGGATGATTGTCCATGACAAAAATCGTGGGAAGAAAATGCAGAAATGGCAGTGCTGAGAAGGAAGAGCAAATGTCAAAGTAAAAATCATTGCAGAACATCATTACAGTGGTCTGTCAGCTGCACAGTAATGCTATGATATAGCTGATGAGAGCGTAATTTGGGAAAACCTAGATACAAAAGCAGTCAGAGACTTCATTAAGCTAAATAGGTGCACTAAAGAATTCTCTTTTAGGTGCAACAGTAGGAGCACTGAAGTCCTTCATGAGCTGCAGAAAGAAGGGATGCAAGTCAGAGCAGCTGAATTTGGGGTACAACCCAGTCACTTGGTGTTTCATTCTCAGACACTGGGCTGTGGGCAGGGTGGAGGGAACCCCCGGGAGGCTGAAATTGGGTTCTGGGCTGTAGGCAGGCTGCGGGCAGCTGGGCAGGAATAGTCAGGGCTGGTGATGCCCTCAAGGCCCTGGCACTGAAGTAATGTCATGACTGGTATGATAAGTAACATATTATGAACTAATTCATAAGCCATATAATTTATATGGATACAGAAATGAATGAAAATATTTTTTTCATCTAGAGAAATCTGCATTTCTTCCCCATTAATTCTTTTATAATGAATAATGCAGCAGGAAAATTTCTAATTATAGAATGCCTTTAATTTGGATAGATTTCATACATTTTTCCATCTTATTAACCCCAGTGCTCCTTTCTTGATGTGGGAGTATAATTTACACTCATTCTTTTGTTTAATTGTGCCACTTACACAACAGGTGCTCTCTGTGGTAGTTCATATCATGTGAGATCAATGCTGTGGCACTGTTAAACACTTCTGTATCAAAATTCTTAATCATATGTACTCCCTTCTTACATTAAAATGTAGGAAGTAGGAAGTCTGCCTGCACAGGCTGATAGGATTTGGTCACGCAATGTTCCCCTTCTTCCAGCTCATGAACAATCTTTAATTAGATAACATCTCAGGATGCATAAAAAGCTAAGACTATGACTCAAATAATGAACAAGTGAACACTTTTGAAATGTCCAGTCCAGAAAGACAATAACCCCTCAAATCCTTGCACCTCATTTTCCACAGGGAGGAAGTCAAGAAAAGCCAGCTGGAAGTGAACTTTGTCTTGGAGGACCAGAAATCTTAGGAATGCAGCATCCCCAACCGTTGCTCAGAGTCACTGCAGCCTTTGACCCCAATCTTCCCTTTATCCATCTCTTTAGTGTGCCCCACACCACTGCAAATAGTCATAATGGTTACTCTGTGACATTGATTCTTGGCATGAAGTTATCATTTGACTTTGTTTCACAGTGTTTGACTACTGTTTGACAATGCTGACCACAATATTACACGATAAAGTAATAGCTAAGTTAAGGTATAGTAGTCCTAACCAGAAGACTACTGTACATCAAGTAGTGAATGATGCCCATAACAGTTGACCTGAATAGGTGCAGGCCTGTAGTGTGTTGTACACATTAGTTGACCGCCGGATGAACTTACCTGATTAATTGTAACAGGGAAGCCTGTACGCAACTCCCTCTTGGCCCCTGGCCTTTACGCCACCTGCATGTATCTTCTTATCTTGAAGCTAAGCAGCACGTTTACATAAAATGTTCCTCTGCTTGACAGTAGAAATGATGAATAGAGCTGTTTACAGGTAAGAAAATCCTATACAAGCTCTGAAGACTAGAGTGCTGGCAAACCTTAGCATGGAAAGGATCTGCACAGCATGCTATACCCTGACTAGAGTATTGTCCAATGCTGTAGAACTCCGGGTTCCCACCATTTGAAGGGATGTAAGATTATCTGCACTATCTTTTTTTTCCTTCTCCTGCTATGTCTAATAAATGGTATTTTAATCAATATCTGACAGAATCTGAGTGCCTTTCTTAGTGGAATCCATAACGAGCACTTTCATCGATGCATTACATTAAGAATTTGCTGAATGTGCAAGTCCAGTACAAGTGCCAGAAGCTGCTACCAAGACTCAGCAGTGTGGGGGTAAAAGGTGGCTAGAAATAGATAATAATCTCTCTGGCGTACGTTCATGGCAGAAATTGACAAGTATATAGGTTATCTTCATGAACTGTGGTTATAGAAGTAGACAAGGACTGCCTAATGCTGCAAACACTGATTTTGTATTTCTATGTAGAAATTAATTCATGGATGAAGGATCTGCAGTAGAGAAGCTACTCTTCCTCTCCCCGCCCCCCTCCCATATATTCTGCATTACAGTACAGTGTTTCTCAGCTAAAGTAAGACAAATTTTAAGACTACGTTTATGCTAGTGAGCTAAAACGCCAGTGAGGCAAGGAGGCTGGGTAGCCTGGAATGATTCACACCAATATTATTAAATTCTCTTATCCTCTAAAAAAAGGTGGCCACATGCAAACTGTGTATTTGAAAGAGCCTCTGACCCACATTGCTTCCTGAATTGTATCCAGAAATTGTTAGGGATTCTGCTACTTTGTCACACAAACACAGAAAGGTTGAGGTTGGAAGGGACCTCTGGAGGTCATCCGGTCCAACCACCTGCTCAAGCAAGAGCACCTAGAGCCAGTTGCCCAGGATCATGTCCAGATGGCTTTTGAATATCTCCAAGGATGGAGACTCCACAACTTCCCGGGGCAACCTGTGCCAGTGCTTGGTCACTCTCACAATGGAAAAGTGTTTCCTGATGTTCAGAGGGAACCTCCTATGTGAAACCTCCCGTGTGCCTGTTGCCTCTTACCCTGTCACTGGGCACCATTGAAAAGAGTCTGGCTCCATCTTCTTTACATCCTACCTTCAGATCCTGCCTTCTTTATACCCTGCCTAGCTTCTCCAGGCTGAACAGTACCAGATCTCTCAGCCTTTCCTCATAGGAGAGATGCCCCAGTCCCTTAATCATCTTCATGGCCCTTTGCTGGACTCTCTGCAATATGTCTGTGTCTCTGTCGTACTGGCAGAGCCCAGCACTGGACGCAGTACTGGTTAAGTGTGGCCTCACCAGTGCTGAGCAGAGGGGAAGGATCACCTCCCTTGACTAGCTGGCACTGCTTTGTCTAATGCATCCCAGGATATCATTAGCTTTGTTTGCAGCAAGGGCACATTGCTGTCTCATGTTCCACTTGGTGTCCACCAGGATCCCCAGGGCCTTTTCTGCCAAGTTCTCTTCCAGCTGGGTTGCCCCCAACGTACATTGGTGCATGGGGTTGTTCCTTTCCAGGTGCAGGATTCTGCACTTCTTGTTGAACTTCATGAAGTTCCTGTTGGTCCCTTTCTTCAGCCTGTCAAGGTCCCTCTGGATGGCAGCACAACCCTCTGATACATCAGCCACTCCTCCTGCTTTCATGTCCTCTGCACACTTGCTGAGGATACACTCTGCCCCGTCATCCAGATCATTAATGAAAATGTTAAACACGATTGGACTCAGTATTGACTCTTGGGATACACTGTTAGTCACCGGCCTCCAACTAGATATCACCTTTGATCAGCACCCTCTGGGCACAGCCATTCAGCCAATTTTCAATCCACCTCACTGTCTGCTCCTACAGCCTGTACTTCATCAGCTCCTCTATGATAATCATATGGGAGACAGTGTCAAAGGCCTTACTGAAGTCCAGGTAGACAATACCCACTGCTCTTCCCTCATCTACCAAGCCGATAATTTCTTCATAGGAGGTAGACAGGTTCCTCAAGCATGAGTCCCCCTTGGTGAATTCATGCTCTCTACCCCTCATCACTTTCTGATCTTTCATGTCCTTATTATTTATTTATTCTGCCTGGTATCTATTTACATGTGTCTATTAGTTATTTATTAGGGCCAAAGCACAGCGATTTTAAAATTGAACTGATTTTATTCTTAGTTTTTTTTGTCACTGAGGCTACATGATTGTTCGGTTAGAAACAGTGGGCCACGACGTCCTACGTTATACCATGTCCCTGCAGTACACAGAAGGCAATAAAGTGAACAGGGAGAAATAGCACCTGACCAAATATTCCAGCTGTGAACAAAGGTTGAGAGCTTTCTCCAAACAATCCTCCATATGATAACATGAAGGTTATCTTCACATTATCTTTGAGTGATTGTGTTTGCAACTAAAACTGAGCAGCACCAGTTTTTTTACCCTTTTTAACCTTGGAAAGTAATCTTGGGTTTTGACTAGGCCTAATAATAACCTTAAAAAGTGAGCGAAACAGAAAACATTTGACTTGGAACATACAAATAGTAATATTTGCTTTATCAACAAACTATTTTTAGGTGAAACTAAAATTTCATTGGTTTAGATGCTTTTAAGTACTATCAAAGGGAAACATAATTCTAGTGTGTCTTATGGGAAAAATATTACATTACTGCAGTCTTTAACTCAACACTAAATTTATTATTGTTCAAAGAAATGGTAGATAAGACCAAGAGGTCTTATCAAAGTCAGTATGATAATGAAAGATTAAAACAAAAGTCATTTGGAGGCAGATCTGGTAGTGTTATTTTCTCTCCTTGAGCAGCCCACTGATTTCAAAACCTATATGTCATAAGAACAATCTAAGATTTTACTAGTCACAGGCCACATGCTTTAAGTTACTCTAAGATTTTTTCCAGAGTTTTGTCTAGTTACTAACTGGTTCTGATGTTTCTTGTATTTTTTTTTCCCTCTCTTTTCCCTGTTTATGATGTTTCCTTTTTATTTGCAGACTGATTTTTCAGAGATGTACTGCCGAAGTGAGATCAAATATTTCCAAGGAGAAGGCTAGAGAGCAGGAATGCAAAGTCAAAGAGGTGTTAAGAAGTAAGAACCCAGCAAGGATTATTAACACTCTCCACGGAACAGCTTTCTGTAGTTGTTTCAGGATGTAAATGAGATTTTGCCATATGATTTTACCAAATTCAGCCAAACATTCTTGAACACAACACTTGTGCAAAAAAATTGAGGCAGGTTCACGAGTGCAGATTTATTAGCAGGGGGAACAGCTGATAGAATACAACAACTCTAATACTGAAAGTTACTTTTGGGGAAGAATAAAAAAGGGGAAGCAAGAAAGGAAAAGAGGAAAAAAAAAGGGCAAGGGCAAGAGCAAGCATAAGGGCAAGGGAAAATGCAGACTCTCACCAGTGGCTAGCCTGCAAGAGCAGTGACAGGATCCAGGAAAGTGTCCTCCTCTGAAGGGGGGGGTCTCTCCAGTGCAAGAGGTGGTGAGGAGGAACATGACAACAATGGTGATGATGATTTCTTTGCCTTGCCTTTAGCCCTTAGCACTATTTACTTTTTGTCATGACCCTCTCTAACTCCCTATTATTTGTTTCTGTTTGTGATGCTGTTAGCACAGGTTGGCACATACCAATCAAGTGTGAGCGTTGCCTATTGATTGTCTGTTAAGTTTCTGTGCACGTATATTATTGGATAAAATTGGTCAAGCATTTAAAGGACTA
>VYZW01025401.1:0-11580 GCA_013401315.1 Balaeniceps rex
CGTGTGGCATTGTCCGTGACTTCCGCGTCAACAGGTGGAAAACAGGGTAACAGGCAGTCTCTGAGAAATACAGACACCTGCCTGCAGCTTCTGGTCACAGGCATTGGCTTCTGTCCCTTGAAAATGCCGCTTGCCTTTGAAGCAAAGATGGGGACAACAGATCCTTCCATCCTCAGCAGAGAAAGGAGCAGGGCCACAAACAAAACACCCAGATTTTCCACATTTCTGGGCCAGACAGGTGGAAAACAGGACTGCCAGCAAAGCCAAGAGGGAAACCCAAACACCTTAGGTGAAGAGTTTCATGGTGCTCTAGCCAAATTCGAAATTCTTCCCCTGAAGGTTTTACAATCACTCTTCATGAGGCCTGAAGATGGGGTCATTCCTTCCTTTCCCAAGTGTCATTTCTCTTATTCTAACCTTAATCTAACATCTCCAAGTGTTTCATGATTGGATTTTCCAGATAGTTTAAACACCAGCTTCAAGGGCTGACTTGATGGTTTCCTGCTTTAGTAAACGCTGCAGTTGGATGCCATGCTGGAGGCAGGTGATTTCTGGCCGGCTTTCTCCGTAGACCAGCAGCTTTCCATGGAACGAAGTCGATTTGCTCCTCCTCGGAGTCTGGCTTACCCTTTCCACACATCACACCTGCTTTGTTTTTTGAGCATTGCTCCAATATGCTGCGTCTGAACAGCCCCCAGGAGGTCCCCATTCCCACCTTTGAAGAGCCTCCTGCAAGGCTCTGCCGTGACATTTCTGGATGAGTGGTTCACATCTATTTCAGGTATTGGTGTCACCGATGTCCAAGAACTATCTGGAAAGGTTCATTTAAAAAAAAAACCAAACCACCAGATGTAGGACCCAGGGGTGAAACTTATTCCTGTCCTGGTGACTGGTGGTAGTTAGTTTATTAGTACGGACCACAGCAGCAATTTAAAATCACGGAATAATTCAGGTTGGAAGGGACTTCTGGAGCTCATCTCATTCTATGTCCTGCCAGTGCAGGTCTAATTAAATGAGATCACTCAGGGCCACGTCCACTTGAGTCTTGAATACCTCCAAGGATGAAGATCCCACAACCTCTCCAGGACACCACCAGGGAACTTGTTTCTACTCCTTTTCCAGAAGCTACTGCCCTGTAGCAAAGCCAAATACAGTTCCCTTTCACAGGCTGGCATAGCAGCACCAACCTGCCAGCCTGGGGCAGGGGTTGGCGGAGGTGTGCACTTGTGTCCTCTGCTTTGGTTTGCTAGTGGTGACCACACTGTGGCTGTTTCAGCTTAGCAACTTATCCTGGATGGGTGGGTATGAGGTGAGATGATCGCCCCGGTGCTGTGAGTGTTATTTACACCATGCTCAGCCCCTTAACGGGTCTGCAAAGGCCTGGAGAGACCTTCAAGAACCCACCCTGGGTGACTTCCCAGTCTTGCCAACACCAAACATGAAAACAACAACCCGTTGTAACATCTGCCTTCCCTTTTTGGTCTAGGCGCGGTGTTGGCTTGAGCTGTAATCTGCGCATGGGGTACTAAGAAGGTAGCAATGTGCTGGGTATGAGTTATCAAAGCCCATGTGAGGTGCCATGCTTTGATGCCTGGAGGCCAAGAAGGGCCTGGCCATGCTGTGTAAAGCTTTGAGGCAGGGCGAGAGCCTTTTTCCCTTGTCTGACATAGTCTCCCTGGTCTAACATAGCTCTGGGGAGACAGGCAGGGGGAGGTGATGAATGCATGCAGCCCTGCTGCCATGGTACACCTAGATATGCATGGGGAAACGTTGTTTGCCATGGCCTTCATAGGCTTGGGCTTTGGAGGCTTGTGCCTTCCTTCATCCAAACCACACGGAGGGCTCATCTGGCACTGTGACAGACTTCTGCAATCACTTTGTCTCCCAGAGATGAGCCTGAGCTGTGTCAGGCACCATGACCTGGTGTGAGCCTGCCTCCAGGTACCACCATGGCTGTGGCTGGTGGCCATGGGTGTTAAGAGTGCCTTGAAGCTTAGCTGGCTTTGGAAAGGAGTTAAACGACTCGTGAGCCTGCACAAGCACATCGGAAGGATAAAACAGAGCCTTGCACTCACACCCGTCCTGGTTTTGCAGTAGCCACCCAAGGTGGTCCTGCGCTGGCTGAAAACACGGCAGCAGAGGAGGACAGAGCCCTTCCAGTCTTTGGGACGTCTCAGGTTGGAGTCGGACCCCAAGGTGCTTGTATTCTCCATGAAAAGGGAAATATCTCCTAGTGTTTAGCCAGCCAGAAACCCTGGGGCGAGACAACCTGTCCCAGAGCTCCCTTCCAACAAGATACGTTTCCAAGGGCTATGGGAGAGGAAGGGGTGTGAGCTGCATGTGTTGGTTTGGAGCCACTGACCTCCAGCCAAAGGACACTTTCTGCTCTACCGATCTGTTCCCTTTTTGTCCTCATTAATGCTACAGCCATGCTCGACAGTTGTGATTTGAATAATTTGGACTGATTAGTGTTTACATAGCAACATTTGGAGGAAATGAAACCACACTACAGCCAACAGCCAACTCAGGGCTCTGAAACGCTGTTTTGTTGGGTTTCCTAAAGAAAGGGGCTTACATGACCATGCAGACCTATGCCACTTGCTTGTCTGCAAGGTTAGTCACCCTGAAATACGTGACAAATGGTGGCCAGGTCTGATCTAGGGGTGCAGGTCTCAAAGATATTTGGTTCTGGCAGGTTTTTAGTAAAACCAGTTGCTGGCTGGAGGACAGGAGATGCATTACTCTTGGCACTGAAGGGGTGGCAGTGCCTTGGACTGTTTCGTATACACTAGAGCACAGACACAGCAGCCGGGCAGTGCCTCTGCCCTCTTGCTCAGCACCTATATAGCTCCAAACAAAGCCAAGACATGGTGTATCCACAGCCTGAGCTCCAAGGATGGGTAGGAGACAGGGGGACGGAGGAGATAAGGGAGTGGAAGTATTGCACCTGGGAGATCAAGGGGACTTAGGAAGGATAAACGAGGGTTATGGGATTATCTGGGAGTCTTGTGCAAGTGGGTGAAAGAAGCCCAGGAGTTGCGGGATGCAAACCTGAACGCTTTAAAGATTCCTCCATTGCATGGAGCTGCTTTGCCTTTTTTCCTGATCAAAGACGATTTTTCAAAGGTTACTGGGGATGCAGAAACCCTTTCAGTGAATCCTCTGCCTTTCTTCATCTCTGCAGGCAGAGAGGCCTTATCTGATCTTTTTCTGGGAATGGATGTCCTGCCCCCTTCTTCAAAGGTGCTGGAGGAAATTGCGATCCTTGAAAATGTTACGTGCAAAGCCAGGAAGGTTCCTCCTCCCCAGTCTACTTTTGGCACTGGCCATCTCTGCTTTTTACTTGTCTCCTTAGGCCTCAGCAGTTTGCTTGAGCTGGCTCAGACAACCCCAGGAGTGTCCTGGTACCTCCAAATTCCCTGGAAAAACGGTTGCAAGGGGGATATCTGAACGCAGGGGGGGATCTGAATGACCTCAGTGGAGTTTTTGAGCTCTCCCAGTTAGCAGTGGAGCTCTGAGTGCAGCAACACTGGTGAGACACGGGATTTCCCAGCACAGAGGGATGGGGATGGGACTAGCATGAAGCTTCAGGGATCCTTTTGTGCTTTGGTCCCTGTAGTATTTGCCCATCTCTCCCAAATCCAGCCTGCAACTTCCCCCGCTGACGGGGGCATTTCCCACCACCCTCCCTCTACCGTAAGCCCCAAGCAACCAGGAGAAGGAGGAGAGGATTTAACAGAAACTGAAATAATCAAATCCCACAGCCCTCCTCCAAAGCTGATCTTTTATTTGAGGCAGGGAGCAGCTCCCGAGCCCTCTTGATGCCTGCGGGGAGTTTGAGCCGAGTACTGATATTATGCAGGAGATGCTTTGGTCTCCAGCAGCGAGCGGAGGGTAAAACCCGAGGAGAACTAAAGCAACCTTCCCTTACTTATTTATTTGACATTGTGTGCATGGGCATGTTTGTCTGTATGTGTAGGGATTTCTAAATGAACACAGGCTTGGATTTCCTTGCTGGTTGTTTTTTTTTCCCCCTGAAAAGGCTAAAATGAACCCCTCTAATTTAGGTAGATCTGAGTGTTGGCAGCAGCCGCACACACCCCGGGTGCTTTCCCAGTGTCTCCGTGGATGGCTGGGAAGAGCCTGGGTCTGGCTGCGTGTCCGTGTGCTCTCTAAATGCAGGACGAGCTGACATTTCTGCCTTTTCGTCTCCTGCCAGCACATGATACTGCCAAGGAAATGCGAATGCATCCCCTCCTGGCTGCAAGAATTAATAACCAGTTTCCTGAGACAAATGCCACCAGCCTCTCCGTGCTCACGGCTCAGCAAACACCGACGCTCAGCTCTCGGCTCCCAGCTCTGCTCCGCACGTGCCGCAGACGGAGATGGAGAGCTGCTCCTGGGGGAAAAATGTCTCCCCCTGAGACAACCATTTGCTCTGTTTCCCAAGGTCTTTATCCTTGCGGGACTTCTGTGTGTTCCGACACATGTCTCTGCCTTCCCCCATCTGCCGCCCCGCTCCCTGGCTGGACCGTGGGCTCCCTTGGGATGTGTTTGCGCAGCCCTTTGGGCAGGGGACATCAGTCCCAAGAGGGACTGTGAGGATCTGGGTGGTACAAGCAGGAGTGGACATAAGAAGTATCTCCAGGGGTCACAGCATGGTCCCTTGAGCCCACGCTGGCCAAAGAGATGCTTTTTAGGGAGAACTCGTGAACCCAGCACCTCTCCATGGGCCAGCCCTTGAGTGCTTCCTCAGCATCCTCACCCCTGGGGTTAGGGACACTAGGGATGACATCCCAGCCTAGTCCTTAACATCCGTTTATGGTCCTGCTGCCCGTGACTATTTCTCACTCTTTTCATAGAATCATAGAATGCTTTGGGTTGGAAGGGACCTTTAGAGGTCATCCAGTCCAACCCAGCATACTTATACTTTCTGAAGCCCGCTGTGCCAAGACCTAATTTTTGTTATCTGCTTTAAAGGGATTCCCTGGTGGTTTCATCACTTGCTCCCTAGGACTTGGTGAAATGCGGGTCTGCAGTTATCATATCCACCTCCTTCATGGCCACCTGGTACAGCCAGGGGTGCCTTGGGGCAGAAGACAAGTCCAGGCACTGGTTAGTTCACTGGTATGGACGTAGTTAGTCTCAAGCATGTCCTTTGCTGGATAAATACACTGATGGAAAAGCACTTGAGAAACATTTGTGGGAATGTGACATCTCTGAGGTTCACCGCTCTGTCAAATCTGGCAGGGATCAGGAGGTTCAAAAGTTGTTTGGAGGGAAGAGGGGATGGATGACAAACAGAAGGATACACAGTTGGCATCATTCATGAGAGTCACGGGGAAAAAAGCACTCCAAAAACAGCTTGTGCATCAATAATCGGAACTGATACCAAGGGAAGGAAGATCAGGACAAACAGGGAAATTTTAAGAGGCATAATTAATCAGATCCACCAAATAAATCACAGCTCTGCCTCTGAGGAAGCTGGAGAAGCAGAGATGCAGAAAATGAGGCTGAGCCTCTCTCTCTTTCCACGCCCGACATGCAAATCCACCCCAAGCAATTTCTGGAGAAGCAGAAGGTCAGTAATTGATTTGGACACCTGAGTTTCTGACTACATCACGATGCAGATGTGCTTCCCGGCCCGGCTGGTGGCCACACAGCTCCCACTGCAGCAAATGAGCTCGGAATATGAATAGGGAGGGGAAGGAGGAGCAGCACACTCTTCCCTTGACAAGCGAGCAACAGGGAGACAAAAAACCCTTCCATGCCGAATTAACCCAGTTTTGTCTCGATTTGCAACCCCCTCCCTGCCTCCCTTTGCTCCCCAGAGCAAAACGCCTGGTCGAGGTTGCCTCGCTGGGGTAAAAGGGTGCAGGAGGAGGAGGAGGGGATCGTCTGGGGTTGTTTTTTGCTTGAGCTGGAAGCTGCTTGCTTTGGAAATGATGTTGCAGCGTCAATAGCCAGAGAGGCTCTAGTCCTCCCCACATCTCACCCCCCAGCTCGGGCACCTTTTGGGAAGGACTGGGAGTGGCGATGAACCCCATCCCAGGGCTGAAACCATGGTGGTGCAGTGGGGAACAGCGGCTCCTGGCCGTGGTGTCTGAGCACTGGCCCAAGCATGTGCAGCAGAGAGATCTCCCAGCCTGGACTCGAGCATAAGCCTTTGGGAGCTCTCAAAAACATCCTGGCTCCTGGGATAACGCATTCCTGCCCTGCAGAGCCCAGGGGGTATGGAGATTCAAGGAGAGGATAAGAGAAATTAGCGGAGGTTCGTCTATCCATAGCAACTGAACCCAGTCTTGCTCAGGAAAACCTTACACTGATGGAAGAAGCTTAAAAGTGGGGGCCAGGATGAAGACGCACCCTCAAAATGAGATCCCAAGGAGGGAAGGTTGCCTTCATCCTTTCCCACTGAAATCCTGTGCCCACTTGGCCATGGTGAGGATATCCACTGCCATTGCCCGGACTGATGGCCCAGTAAAGGCTCTTGGGGTGATGACAGCCATCCTTCCGGACCTGGATGGAGAATGATGGCTTTGTGTAGGCAATCTTGCAGATCCAAACCAGCTACACCTTTGGTTTATGGGCTTTGGTACCTGAACACCACAACCTCGGAGTATAAAGCAGCTGCCCAGAGAAGTGATTGCATTGGGAGCTTTTGTGGTGGTTTTAAAAAGTTCAGAGGTCCTTTAAACTCAGGCGTGTAGGTTTTAAGACCAGCCAACATGCTTACCGGCTCTGGATTTTGCAGCAGAGGAGTTGGATGAGTATCTCAAGTTTTACTATGAAAAATGCAGGAAAAAAAAAGGAAAAACATGTTTTATGGTGCCCAGAAGAGCTCTGGAAGTGGTACACACGTGGGCACAGCCCCAGCCTGGCAGAGCTCCTGTGGTAGATGGACGTGGTGAACCAGCTCCACCCAATATCACTCATATCACCAAAAGGGCAGCTGGGGCTCCCTGCCTCATCATCCTCAAGGAGCAGCACAAAGATCAGCTCCTGCCTGCTGCGGATTTTAAGTTTGCTTTTATGCAGTGCTCCAAACCCCACAGCAGCCAGGAGAAGGGATGCCCTTGGATGCAGCCAGTGCGGGACAAGCACTAACAACTGAGCAGAGAAACATCTGAGAACACCACCGAACAGTAAAGCAGGATCAGCACATCTTTTATTTATTTCCTCTTTAATGATGTCCTCTCTTTTAATGAGATCTATAGTGATACAGAGAACAGATGGGCTGGGTGAACTGAGCCCATTTTCTCGCTCCTACCCCCCTATTTCTACAAAAAAGATGCTACAAGGCAAGGCAAATATTTGACTGTTTGGGATGCGGAGGAAGGAGAAACCGAAAGGCGAGCTAGCGAGTGGTTCCTCACTCAAGCAGGGCTTTCTGCGGCACTGGCACTATCCTCTGTCAGAGGGGCTGGAGTAGGAGTTTCTGGCAGCCAGCTGGAAGGCAAGGCGAAATGAAGAACATCTGCATCCTTTTCACGTCTGTGCCCTTATCTCAGTCCTGCAGCCGAGGGCATTTCAGAGAAAAAAGGGCGTTGGAGGGGATGCTGGGGAGGGGAGAGGAGCTGGAGAACAGCGGTGCAAGGAGCAGGCTTGTGTAGAGGAGGGAAGGGGGATTTGGGAATGAAATGTGTCGTGAGGATCCATCCTCTGACAGTGGCTCTCATTTGGGGAGCTGCTACCTAGGTACCAAAGGGATGCACTTCATCTTCTGTCCCCAAGGACGGCCAGCACAGCTCTTTGCCACCCTCCAACCTGCCTGCGCTGGCAAGGATGACAATGGGGTTGTCCCTTGTCCTTGTGCATCTGTTGTGGTCACAGGAGCACTGTGCAGGCAGGGACAACGTGGCTGAATCACAGAATCACAGAGTCATTTGGTTGGAAAAGACCTTTAAGATCATCGAGTCCAACCGTACCTGTCCACTACTAAACCATGGCCCTAAGCACCTCGTCTGCCCGGCTTTTAAATACCTCCAGGGATGGGGACTCCACCACGTCCCTGGGCAGCCTGGTCCAGTGCTTGACAACCCTCTTCATGAAGGAGTTTTTCCCAATATCCAATCTAAACCTCCCCTGGCACAACTTGAGGCCATTGCCTCTCGTCCTATCACTTGTTACTTGGGAGAAGAGACCGACCCCCACCTCACTACAACCTCCTCTCAGGTCGTTGTAGAGGGCGATAAGGTCTCCCCTCAGCCTCCTCTTCTCCAGGCTGAACAACCCCAGGTCCCTCAGCCGCTCCTCACAGCACTTGTGCTCCAGACCCTTCCCCAGCTTCGTTGCCCTTCTCTGGACACGCTCCAGCACCTCCATGTCCTTCTTGGAGTGAGGGGCCCAAAACTGAACACAGCACTCGAGGTGCGGCCTCACCAGTGCCGAATACAGGGGAAAGATGACTGCCCTGGTCCTACTGGTGACACTATTTCTGCGTGAAGGCCATTGGCCTTCCTGGCCGCGTGGGCTGGAGGTCACGGCACAGTGACAGGGCAGTAATTGCATGCTTGGCCCATCTGGCAGCCCACAGGGTGACACGTCCCCAGGGCTGGTTTGCAACCCCACCCCGGAGCATCGGCGCGTTCAGCTCTAGAGCCCAGCTCTGCCCCTCGGCGCTCTTCAAAGAAACATCCTGAAAATGAAGATAAAATTGAGTGTTGCAGCAAGCCACACACACAGTACCAGCCCTACACACCCACGCACGCGTTTGCACACTGATGCACAGACGTACCCACACGCGTGCACACGCACGGTGACGCACGTGCGTGCAAATGTTGCGCACGTGCTTTGCGGTCTGCACGTAGCAGATGTAAAGAGTTTTCGCACATGCACTGCTGTGTTCAACACACACGCACAGAGCGATGCACGTATGTGCACAAGCATTGCGGTACACACACACACACACGCTGTTTATTATCACTTTATTATGGTTTGAACACATTGCCTGTATACACACACGCGCAAAGTCAGTGTTACACACGTGAGCATCTTCAGCGTAGTCTACGGGCATGCGCACACCTGTAGTACACAGATGTGAGCCATCATACACACGTGCAGCGGCACACACGCACCCGTCCACACACCGTGGGACTTGCAGACACATGCACCGTGGTTCACGTTGTGGTACACACACACACACTCACACCCAGCAGATACATCACGCTCCTGGAAGCTGATCCCCAGCCAGAGACCTCTTCATGTGTCTGAGGCCAATTAATGGGTTTTGGCAGCTATGTTAATAAATTATAATCCCTTCATAGCAGTGCATGGAGCCCTCAAAACCCCAAGCTCGTTGCCGCGTGATTGCCTTGTTGAATGCTTGATGCCAGCTCCGACTCCTCGTGCTTCACTGCGAGCATCCTCGCCCTTCACTGCGAGCATCCTCGCCCTTCACTGCGAGCATCCTCGCGCTTCACTGCGAGCATCCTCGCCCTTCACTGCGAGCATCCTCGCGCTTCACTGCGAGCATCCTCGTGCTTCACTGCGAGCATCCTCGTGCTTCACTGCGAGCGTCCTCACCCGGGTTGGCGAAGGCAGCAGTGCTCTCAGGGAAGCCAGCATCGCGTTTGGCTTTGCCAGGGTGGCTTCCCTGATGCTCTCAAAAGCAGGGCTTAATAAAAAGCAATCACTCAAAGGAAGGGAGGTTTAGCACAGATGTGACCCCATCCTCCCTGGTCCAGGTAGACAGCGGCACCCTGAGCATGTCAAGGTGAGAAGTGCGCTCACAAACACAGAACCGGGGACTTGGAGACAGATGGAATCTGAGGAGGGAACGTTTTCATGGAGTTAGGAGTCCTAATGTCTGCATTGCAGGGGAACAGGAAAGCTTTTGAGGTTTGTCTGGGGTCTGGAGACATCCTGCAGCCCATGTGGGCACCCAAAAATCCCAGCCTTGCTGTTTGCTCCTGCGAATCTCCCCTTCCCCTCACCCACATCTCAAATGCGGCACGATCCGGAGCACACGGGCAGCCCTGCGGGACAGCGCGGCCGGGGCCAAGCTGCAGCCAAGGAGCACAGCAGCGTGCCGTGGAGCAGGCGTCCCTGGCGCAGGGACATCACCTCCTTGTTTCCCAAAATATCCTATCCTGGCGAATTTTGGCCCTTCAGTCTGGCACAGCTGCTGGACAGATGGCCGCAGGAGACAGCTCAGGTATGAAGGCAGCTCCTCCATGCTCAAAACCCTCCCTTTTCCCTCCGCTTCTAGGCAAGGAAGGGGCCCATTAGCACAAAATCCATGGCAACCCGGCCGGCAGCCTCGGAGCCAGCTCCTCGCTCCCTCCCCTCCTCGCACGCCTTTGTTTGCCTCTGGCACATCCCTCAAGCCCTCACTTTTTGCTCTCCTCCCGGATTTCAGGGGGAGAGGCTTTGCTCTTCTCTTCCCTCCAGGCAGTGCTGGCTGGGGACAGAAGGTGCAGGTTTCCCCCTCCTGCAAGGGACTTACCTGTAAGTGACACCTTTGCTCCTTTTCCTACACCGCCAGCATTACAAAACCTACCGGAGAGGTGCACAGATGCTCGCCGGGAGCAAGCAGCAAGCTGGCATGGGCGAGCGAGAGCTGGTGTGCATGCGAGCCTGCAAAAATGAGCCAGCAAAACTCCGGGGAAACCTCTCTGCAAGAAGCCAGGCAAGGGCTCACGCTGTCAGGATTCATGGCTTGTTCTGGAGATGGGTAAATAACCTGGGCTGCCATCCCCAGGCTGGTGATTTCCACCTACAAACAGCCCAGTGGTAAAAAACCAGGCTGTGAGTGCAAAAATCGTCTCACCAGCAACCCAGGAATTAAAAATCCGGGTGTTCCCCTTAGAAAAGACCCTACAATAACACACGGGGACAGTGACCTGTGAGGTTGGGGCACCCCTATCTGTTTGCGAGCAACCCTGCCAAAATGAGCCTGGAGTCCAGGGCTTGTACCCAAGGCTAGACGTCGGCAAGTGCAGCCTGCAGAGGACAAACCGGTAGCATCAGGGGAATTTGCCACCTTTCCAAGCAAAAACAGGCCAGAGAGAAAAAAACCCCTGTCCGAATGCCCTCCGGCTGAGCCCACTCCAGACGTGAAATCCGCGTTGCCTCTTTTAAGAGCAGCCCTTGAATGAATCCACCCTCTTCTCCGCTCGGCTCCCCCCAGGGAAACACCCTCCCCTGCAAGGTATGGAAACCCTCCAGGTACCTGGACGTGATGAATTGAGTCTTTGCATCCCAGGAACAGCGTCGGCACTGTGCTGTTGCCAGAGACTCCTGACTTCCCCCCTGCCCCCTTTGCGATCACCCCGGGAGACTGGGGGGAGCCCCTGAGGAATCCCATGCTGGCAAGAGCCCCCCAAAGCCTGGCCAAGCAGCCCAGCATCCCTCTGGCTGGTGCCGGTAAGCGATGGCAGGCAACGACGGCAGCAGGAGCATCGTCCCCACTGCATCGCCTTGCCTGGAGGCTTCGTGTTCACGACTGTCATGGTTTAACCCCAGTCGGCAACCAAGCACCACACAGCCACTCGCTCACCCTCCCCCCTCGCCAGTGGGATGGGGGAGAGAATCGGGGGGGGGGGGAAAAGATAAAGCCGGGGGGTTGAGGAAGAGGCA
>VYZW01025401.1:11750-157896 GCA_013401315.1 Balaeniceps rex
GGGCTGGAGCCCCTCTGCTCCGAGGCCAGGCTGAGAGAGTTGGGGCTGTTCAGCCTGGAGAAGAGAAGGCTGCGGGGAGACCTTAGTGCGGCCTTGCAGTGCTGAAAGGGGCCTAGAGGAAAGATGGGGACAGGCTTTTTAGCAAGGCCTGTGGTGACAGGACAAGGGGTGATGGGTTTAAACTAAAGGAGGGCAGATTTAGGCTGGATAGAAGGAAGAAATTGTTTACACTGAGGGTGGTGAAGCCCTGGCACAGGTTGCCCAGAGAGGTGGTGGAGGCCCCATCCCTGGAAACATTCCAGGTCAGGTTGGAGGGGGCTGTGAGCAACCTGATCTGGTTAAAGATGTCCCTGCTCCCTGCAGGGGGTTGGACTGGATGGCCTCTAAAGGACCCTTCCAACCCAAAGCATTCTGTGATTCTATGATTCTATATGGTATGGAACAGCCCTTTGGCCAGTTTGGGTCAGCTGTCCTGGCTGTGCCCCCTCCCAGCTTCTTGTGCTCTTGGCAGAGCATGGGAAGCTGAAAAGTCCTTGCCTGGTGTCAGCACTGCTTAGCAACAGCTAAACCATCAGTGTGTTATCAACATTATTCTCATACTAAATCCAAACCACAGCACTGTGCCAGCTACTAGGAAGAAAATTAACTCTAACCCAGCTGAAACCAGGACAACGACCCTGAGTGCAGTCCTGGGGGAAGGCACGGAAAAGGGGTGACTTTGCAGCGCGGGTTGGGGCAGGGCATTTCTCGAGCACCCGCAGGAGGAGCTCAGACGCCTGGCATGATGCTACTCCTCGTCTCAGTATGCGACCGGTCTTGCCGAAGCCGGTAATGCCTCTTCCGCTTAAAGATAAGCATGTGCTTGCAGCCTGGGCTGGCTGGAGCCCAGCACCAGCACAAAGAGGTCTTTGTATGAGCAGGATGCACAAGGCGATGGGGCAGAGCTGCTCTCCGAGGAAACTGGAGGCCCGTAGACAAAACGGGTCCCCGGGGAGAAGCTAAAAGGGGACCTTTCTTTCTTTCCTTTTTGCAGAGATGGAGGAGAGCTGCGCATCGTAATTAACGAGCCGCAGGTGATCAAACCCCTGCAGCCGCTGAGCAGTGAAAGGAAAACAAAGAGGCGCGGGGGGAGAGCGGAGGCAGGAGTAAACACTCTCTGCAGGGCACCGCTAGGAAAGAAAGGCGAGCTAAGCTGGAGGGGTGGGATGCCGAGCCACGATGGCATCTCTCAGATCTGCCAGGCTTGAACTCATCAAAAGCTTTATTTCCTATGGGCTGCGATGCTGACGGCCAGGCTTGGGATAGACTCTCCCACTGGTTAGAGCAAGGGAAGAGGAAGATAGCGTGATACCGGAGGGAAAGCATGTCCCTGTGCTCTTTGCAGGAGCTAAGTCCTTGGCCAGGCTGGGCTGGATGTCTGGGCAAGCCAAGGAAACGCAGGCTGGTCTGGTGCTTGGGGAGGGGGCATCTGCAAATCCCACTCGCCACAAGCCTCGGCTGAAGGATTGCAGCTGAACCTTGGATTCAGGCTCTGTAACTACATCTGTGGTAGTAAATAAAACAGGTCAGGAACTATCCTCTGGTCCCAAGAACCAGGTAGCATGATATAGATCAGGTCGTCCATATGATGACATCCATACCTGTAGCTAAGCATCCTTCCTCCCGCAGCAGGACAGCTGTACCAGACTGCTGCTGAAGACCAGCCCATGCTACCATCAGTTCCCACGTGTGGTTTGGGAAAGCGCTGCTGGTCCATACCAGGGAGAATGGGGCTCGTTGTGGGGCTCACCCTTGGCTGTGTTTTCTTTGCTAGTTGGACACAACATATAGCTCCACGAGCAGCACAAGCTGGTGCTGAGGAGTTGAGGGCTCCTGTCCCCGTCCCCTCCTTCCTATCCCTCTCCCGTGCGTTGGCACGCACATTTGTGCAGCCGTGTGGGGAGCTGGAGCGATGAACCCATCCAGGTTTTCACTAATGTGGCTAAACCACGCAGAAAACCCGAGGCATAAAGTCAATCCTGCCCTGCCACGCTCGGGTCTTCGAATGGGAGAGAAGGAAAACAGGCTGGAGGGGGGTTGGCAAGCAGGTAGGTTGGCACCTGGAAGAGATCCAGGCCAGTTCCAGCGAGAGCAGGACTGGCCCTGTTTCTAACCCAGTTTTCTAGGAAAGAAAAATGTGCACCAGCAGGGTCTGTGTGTGTCTTTAACTACCACCCTTGCCTTCCCCTCGCTAACTTTCAAGCTCATTAGCTGTCCTTGATCAATGCCTGTCCCCATCCCCATCAACGTGCTCGACCTGCTGCTCATAAATGTGGAGGAGCAGAGGGCAATTGTGGTCAAGGATGGCAGCTTGGTCGCTTGTAGCTGGGCTTGCACCTGGAGAGAGGCTTGAGAAGACAAGCTGTGGATTGAGTCCTCGCTCTGGACCTCAGAAGAGTTGACTTCAGCTTATTTGGGGAACCGGGAGGTTGCTATGAGGGGAAAAGGTGTCCAAGACAGCTGGCTGATTTTTTTTTTAAAGAAAACTTATTCAGAGCTTGGGAACAAACCCTGCCTTTGCACATGAAAATCAGGAATTTCAGCACAAAGCCTGCTTGGCTAATTAAGACGCTTCTTAGTGAACTGAGCTGCTAAAAGGGAGCATACAAGAAATGGAAATCAGGAGAGAAAATGAAAGAAGAGTGCAAATGCATTGCTTGGGTACTTAGGGATAAAAGCAGAAGGGCTAAAGACCAGCTGGAGCAAAGACTGGCCAGGGATGCTAAGAGTAACAAAAAGGGGGTTTGCAAGTATTTTAACAGCTTACTTAGGGAAAATGTAGGCTGATTGGTGGATGGGGGAATAGCCTAGTGATGGATGATTATGGAAAAGGTTGAATGCCTTTTTTTGCCGCAGTTTTTATAGGTCAGACTTGTTCTAAGCCTCTGCGCAAAACAACGGCATTTGGGAAGCAAAAGAACAGCCAGCGGTGGGGGAAGAAAAAGGTTAGGGGCTATTTAGTGAAAGTAAACGTATTTACACCCCTGGAACTGGATGAGATTCATCCTAGTGCTCTGATAGAGCTCTCTGATGTGATTGTGAGGCTGCTGCCTGTCATCTACAAAAAACCACGGTGCCTGGCCTCCGTCCACCCATCAGGTGTCTCCAAGCGTTATACGTATCTTAAGAAAGGGAAAAAGGAGGACGTGGAGAGCCATAGAGGTCAGCCTCACCTTGGGCCCTGGAAAGATCACGAAGCATGTCCTCTAGTAATTGATTTCTGGATATATGAAGAGCAAGAAGACATGGACCCAGCTACAGGGCATGGTTCTACGGAGGCTGGCGTACAAGCTGCTCTGGAGAAACAGATGTGGGACTTCAGGGAGAGAGAGAGCATACAAAGGCATATGCTTGTCTTCTTTGGTGGCAATGACTTTAAATTGGGTATGAAGAAACCTCTTAGTACTAAAGTCCTGGTACTAAATCCTTTCCTTCTCTGCCAGAACCCTGAAACGGGGAAGAAACCACAAACGATGGGGCAAATTTCACCTTGCGCTGTGACACATGACAAATCTCGAGGCTTGCATGCACTGAGATTAGTCCCTGCCCTTGCTCGTCCCAAAGGAATAGCTGGACAACCATGAGGAAGACAAAGAGACCCTGCAGGAACCTGGGCTTGCTGTGGCTGGCTCAAGCTGTGCAAGGCCAGCTGGCTGGCTCCCCGTCTCTCTGGATATTTTGCATTAAACTGTCACTGGTGAAGGCACAGAAATGGAGAGAAATCCAGAGTTTCCACCCTCCTGGGGCCTGCCCTGACCACTGAACCATCACATGCCCCTTCTGGCCTGGTTACACTCAAGCAAGGCTCACCTCAGGGGAGCCTTCCTCCCTCTGGATAAGAAAATGGGAAACGAATGGGTGGGAAAATGGTTAAAAACCCAAAGAAGGGCTGTTCTCCAGCAGTGTGGCTGCCTGTATATAGCCAGCCCCTTGCCTGAAGCTTTCCCCTTTGCCCAGGGCAGGGGCTCAGCTTGGCTGATCCCACCGAGGGCACGCAGCAGGACATCTTTCCTTTCCTTTTGGTGGTTGGTTTTTGCCTGCAGGAGGGTTTTCCAGGAACACCGCAATGCACCATCCTTCGGAGAGGTGCTGGAGGCTGCTGCTCCTCCCCGTAGGGCCCCTGGAGCATCCTCCCTCCGCCGTCCTCTCCTCCTACATGACAAGGAACTGCCTGATAAATAATTCCCTTTTTTTTGTGCCGATTGCATCTTGTTACCAAGACATCTAGGGAGCATCCTGCCATCCTTGGGACCACCGCTCAGAGCAGCCTGGCAGCTAGTGAAGATAATTAAGATTTTATAGTCACCTTTCTTAACAAGCTGGCCAAGCTTTCCCATGGGGATCTGAGAGGACGGGGGTCTTCTGTCTGTGTAGGGTGGGTTTAGAAGAGACCCAAGCAGGGCAGAACAACTTCTTTAGGACTCTGCTAGGTTTTGTGCTGTGGCTATGTTTGTGCTAGCAAACTGAACGGCTGAGGAGCATTTCCAGGAGCTGGAGTTCGGCTGTTCAGTGGTCATCACAGTCCTTGGTATGGTTCAGGCATGGGAAAACAATCCCCAGGCAAGGTTTGGGAGCTTGCCTGGGTCAGGGACCATTCCTAAGATGTAGTTTGTCTGTGGCTGCCCTGTTTTTTAATAATATGGACTCAGCCAGATTGGTCACTCGGCCTTTGGTCAGAGAATGGGTCCTGGCTGCTGGTGGAGATGTTGCTCTTGGTGTTCTGCTCCAAATGAGTGATCCTACCTCTGGGTGGGAGGTTTGTATGTCATGAACCAAGAAAACTTTGTCTCTACAGCCTGGGCTTAGAAGTGCACTAAGAAACTGTCCCTTTGCAAGACTCTCAACAAGGCCAAGTGCAAGGTCCTGCACCTGGGTCGGGGCAACCCCCGATATCAATACAGGCTGGGGGATGAGGGGATTGAGAGCAGCCCTGCGGAGAAGGACTTGGGGGTACTGGGGGATGAAAAGCTGGACATGAGCCAGCAGTGTGCGCTTGCAGCCCAGAAGGCCAACCCTATCCTGGGCTGCATCCCCAGCAGCGTGGCCAGCAGGTCGAGGGAGGGGATTCTGCCCCTCTGCTCTGCTCTGGTGAGACCTCACCTGGAGCCCTGTGTCCAGCTCTGGAGCCCTCAGCACAAGAAGGACATGGAGCTGTTGGAGCGGGTCCAGAAGAGGGCCACAAAAATGCTCCGAGGGCTGGAGCCCCTCTGCTACGAGGCCAGGCTGAGAGAGTTGGGGCTGTTCAGCCTGGAGAAGAGAAGGCCCCGGGGAGACCTTAGTGCGGCCTTGCAGTGCTGAAAGGGGCCTAGAGGAAAGATGGGGACAGGCTTTTTAGCAAGGCCTGTGGTGACAGGACAAGGGGTGATGGGTTTAAACTAAAGGAGGGGAGATTTAGGCTGGATAGAAGGAAGAAATTTTTTACAGTGAGGGTGGTGAAGCCCTGGCACAGGTTGCCCAGAGAGGTGGTGGAGGCCCCATCCCTGGAAACATTCCAGGTCAGGTTGGAGGGGGCTCTGAGCAACCTGATCTGGTTGAAGATGTCCCTGCTCCCTGCAGGGGGTTGGACTGGATGGCCTCTACAGGTCCCTTCCAACCCAAAGCATTCTATGATTCTGTGATTCTATGATTCTATGATTCTATGATTCTATGACTTAGGAGTCATTAGTGATTGCCACTGTATTAGAAAGGTTTATTGCACGCTGTCCTGACTGCGTTTCTTCATGCAGATGTTGCATCTCTATCGGTGAACTGAACAGCACCAGGGACCCCCCCCCCTCTGTCCATGAGACTAACAGGTATGGCCCAGACAGGTTCATATGGTTAAACCTTCATACCCCAAATGAGGTGGCTTCACCCAGGTTGCCTGTTGGGGAAGGTCCTTGGCTTACAGTAACTCCTTAGCCATATCTGCCAGCTGTTGGAGTCAGTTCTAGCTGGGCTGGACCAACACCACGCTCGCTGACAATCGAGCAGGCAGAGCTAACCCTTGGCAAGCCAAGTGCCAAAGCCACCAAAGCTGTGGCTGGAATTGGCAGCATGGCAAGGGGGACAGGGCAGTCTGACAAGCTGCTGGTTTCACAGGATGAGCTTAGTAGCGTTAAGAACTCGATCCCTCTGATTTGGTTAAAAGCCTTGCGACAGGCTTCCGATTTTAATTCACCTGCAGGACAGGCTTTCGTCCAAAAGTCCAGTCCCAGCAGCTTCCAGGGTGGCAAAGGACATGCTGAGCATGCCAAGGTGGTCACATCTGAAAGGCCAGAAGCTCGTCGGCTGCATCTCAGACTGAGCAGCCACAGTTTAGGGGATCCCATGTCTCATTTTCCACCTTATAATCAAAGGCTAATTGTTCTAACTACCTTTCTGGGGTGGTAGGAAGGACCTGACCTTTGCAGATCTCCGCAGAGCACCGTTAACAGCGTTCCTGCTTCCCGTTGAGTTGCCTCCTTAGCTACCCAGGCTGCAAGCTAAAGCGACTGGGGGAAATTCCCTCTGCTTCCCTGAGCAATCTCCATCGTAAAGAAATCCCCTCGTAGCACATGGCATTTTTGTAGCAGCTCCTTCCTATCCCCATTGTTCCCCGGGGAGGAGAGACAATGATCTAAGAATGCAAAGCTCTTGAAACCCCTCCAGGAAGATGCAATTTATGAGCAGCCTGTTCCAACTGGCAGAGGGAAATTGTCAGTGGAACAAAAACATTGTGTAATAGCCCCCATCCTCCTCCTCCCCCTCCGAGAGCAGGCGCGGGGGTGGGAGGAAGGTGAGACAGTCACCAGGGAGAGGGGGTGTCAGGGAAGGGGCAGTGGTGAAGCACTGGGCATCTTCCACCATCTTGGGGCTTGGCCATTGCAGACCTCTCGCGGTGGCTGACCCAGAACGTTTTGCAGCACATTGAGGTGCTGAAGGCAACGGTGACCAGGATGGTTTGGCTGCCCCAAGGTTTGGACCACAGGGACTCTGCACCATCTGCCTTTTGCAAGGATGGGGCAAGTCCAGGCCTTAGCTGCTCTGAATGATGGGTGCATGGAGCTGGTGTCTTGGTCCTTCTTGATAAAATAGATGGAAAGGATGAGATGAAAGCCTGAAATCAAGAGTTTGCCCCAAATCTGATCACTTACCTCAAAATCCACATTCAACCTTTGCAGCTTGGGGCCCAGCTTCACATGACTGCGTTCACTCGAGGCTCAGGCCTGTCCTCTGGTCAGGGAGGGAAGAGAGGTGCCGCTGTTATTTGGCTTTCCAGATTTCCCAGTTAACATGGAGACCGGTGAGGATTTCTGGGAGTGGTTTGCACATTATAGGCTGGACCAATGGGCTGTGACCAATTGTATGATGTTCAACAAGGCAAGTGCCGGGTCCTGCACTTGGGCCACAACAACCCCACGCAAGGCTGCAGGCTTGGGGATGAGTGGCTGGAAAGCTGCTTGGCGGAGAGGGATCTGGGGGTGTTGGTTGTCACCCGGCTGAATATGAGCCAGCAGTGTGCCCAGGCGGCCAAGAAGGCCAACGGCATCCTGGCTTGTATCAGGAATAGTGTGACCAGTAGGACCAGGGCAGTCATCCTTCCCCTGTACTCGGCACTGGTGAGGCCACACCTCGAGTACTGTGTTCAGTTTTGGGCCCCTCACTCCAAGAAGGACATGGAGGTGCTGGAGCGTGTCCAGAGAAGGGCAACGAAGCTGGGGAAGGGTCTGGAGCACAAGTGCTGTGAGGAGCGGCTGAGGGACCTGGGGTTGTTCAGCCTGGAGAAGAGGAGGCTGAGGGGAGACCTTATCGCCCTCTACAACGACCTGAGAGGAAGTTGTAGTGAGGTGGGTGTTGGTCTCTTCTCCCCAGTAACAAGTGATAGGACGAGAGGCAATGGCCTCAAGTTGCGCCAGGGGAGGTTTAGATTGGATATTAGGAAAAACTTCTTCACGGAGAGGGTTGTCAAGTATTGGAAGAGGCTGCCCAGGAAAGTGGTGGAGTCCCCATCCCTGGAGGTATTTAAAAGCCGGGCAGACGAGGCGCTTAGGGCCATGGTTTAGTAGTGGACAGGTACGGTTAGACTCGATGATCTTAAAGGTCTTTTCCAACCAAATGATTCTGTGATTCTATCTTTCAGTGCCGCTCCTCCTTTGGGCTGCTGCCTGACTCCTCTGGACACCAGCTGGGCTACAAGCAATGTTTGAGAGGCGATTTCTCCCCGAGGTTTTGGGATGCCTCGCTCCCTCACGCATATCTCCTCAGACACAGCACTTGGTTGTAAAACATGCAGCGAGGGAAGCGAGTCTGATTCTGGTTTCGGTGTGTAGCCTGCCACCTCCTCCTTGCAATCCTTTTTTTTCTTTCCCTCCCCTTCTGTCTTCCTTGATCTAAAATAAAACCCACTTAGCAGACAGCAGTCTGTGAAAAAAAAAACACAAGGTGCTGGGAATACTCCAGCTGGGTTTTTTTTCCTAGAGAGAGAGATATATGTATATAAAAAAGGTTAGGCTGTGATAACTGAAATACCATATAGCAGAGGCAATCTGAAAATTCAGTCTGTAAGTCCTTAAACATGTCATTCCCTGGCTTTCCCGGTGTAAGTGGGACCTGTCGAGGAATTTCTGTGATGATATCTCTATGGAATTTCATTAAGGGTTGTATGGAGGCGATTGTGGGAGACGTCAAAATACAAACCACTCTCTGATTATACGATAGCACTTCCCAGTGCCAAAAGAGTGAGGAATGAAGCACTTTCCTAGGAACAAGGACCCTTTTCATCGTTGCTGCATTGGGGCTGTGACAGATGAGCAAGGTCTTGTCCATTAGTATGTCGTGGCAGACCATGCCAGGGAGCGTGGCCAGTTGACCGTAAGTTAAAATATGTAAAATTGCTTTGTGCTTCCTCTTAATTGACCCAAAGGAACTCAGAAATCAACCCGGGCCAATTAATTTTTAATTCATTTTTTTCATGCTGAAATATATAGAGCTTTGGGTTGGCTAAAACTTCAGGGATTGGGTCTGGCTGGATGAATGGCTGATACCCGCTGAAAGAGAGAAAGTGGAAAACTTTCATTAAGGCTATTTCAGGGAAAACGTTTTGACTGTTCATTACAAAACAACGTTTGAATGAAAATGAGGTGTTAATGGTTTCAGATTTAAATTAAGATTTTTAGAACCGTTTTAAATAAAAGCAAAATGTTATCAATTAAAATGTTAGACTGAGTCCCCCCATCCAACGTTTGCATATACGTGAGCTTTTTGGGGCAAGAAAAAATAATATGAAATTTGGTCTTCTAGTTAGCCTGGAGGAATCTGTGGCCTTCCAGTCTGGCCATCTAAATTAAGAATGCAGTTAATTATTCACATGGACTGGTCTCAAAATCGCTATTTAATTTCAGTGAGGAACATGTCTCGCTGCTGGGTGGCTGTGGACAACCCTTGAATCCAGCAGATCTCTGCTTCAAATAGATGGAGCAGCAGCCACCTCCGCGATGCCGCTGGTGCTCCAGATGGAGATACCATGGCCTTGATTTGGTGGTCCACACATGTGGTCGCATTAAAGTGTGTTTTCAGGATAGACCCCAGAAGCGTCAACCTTGGTTGCCACCAGCCTTTCTCTGCAGGCATCGTAGGTCACCTAGGAAAGGGGACATGGCTCTAAGCCACTTGTACAAGAAGAGGAACAGGCACTCGAGGGCATGGATCATCTCATTGCAGACAGCTGAGACCTGGTGGCTCCTTTCTGGGAATTTTGTGGTGGGAGCAGTGACCCGAAGTCACATTTCTCAAGGCCACCCAACCTTTGGATGACTCTTTTGTTTTTTAAACAAAGGCCAGCAAAAATCAGACAAGCTTCTATTTATTTTTCTTCCCTAGTCTGATATTTTTTTAAGTGCCTGGACCCACTTTTGACTCAGTGTCTGACTAACAAAACACCACCTAAGAGTCTTTTTTTTGGCTTTCTTTCCCATACATTTTTGTCCGAATGCGTAATAAGTGTTCCCACCTTAATTTCTTCCCATCTCTTCCAGACTGCCCTCTACTCTGCTCTGGTGAGACCTCACCTGGAGCCCTGCGTCCAGCTCTGGAGCCCTCAGCACAAGAAGGACATGGAGCTGTTGGAGCGGGTCCAGAGGAGGCCACAAAAATGCTCCGAGGGCTGGAGCACCTCTGCTCTGAGGCCAGGCTGAGAGAGTTGGGGCTGTTCAGCCTGGAGAAGAGAAGGCTGCGGGGAGACCTTAGTGCGGCCTTGCAGTGCTGAAAGGGGCCTAGAGGAAAGATGGGGACAGGCTTTTTAGCAAGGCCTGTGGTGACAGGACAAGGGGTGATGGGTTTAAACTAAAGGAGGGGAGATTTAGGCTGGATAGAAGGAAGAAATTGTTTACACTGAGGGTGGTGAAGCACTGGCACAGGTTGCCCAGAGAGGTGGTGGAGGCCCCATCCCTGGAAACATTCCAGGTCAGGTTGGAGGGGGCTCTGAGCAACCTGATCTGGTTAAAGATGTCCCTGCTCACTGCAGGGGGTTGGACTGGATGGCCTCTACAGGTCCCTTCCAACCCAAAGCATTCTATGATTCTATGATTCTATGACTACAAAGCAGAGCAATTGCTGATGGAGCCGTAGGGGTGTCCCAGTGATGTGTATGGATAGAGAAACCTGACTGGAAACCTTGCACACCTGTAAACCTTGAACACACCAGACTGGTGCTTCCCCGACGGCTCTCCGGGCAGAGCTGGAGCCGCTGAACACAGTGAGAGACCAGAGGCAGAAATCAATACAGACATAATTTTATAATTAAAAAATTGTGCATTTTAACGAACAGCTGGCAGTTATAACCGTCCCCCATTCCACTTAATGCAGAAAATACATGTCTGGAACCCAGACGTCTGATATTTCTAATGCCACATATAATGACCTCCTCAGACCGTGCTTGTGCTAACCTCCTGCATTTGGCCACCAGACGAGAGCCCAAAGGCAGGTCTACCTTCTAGCTGACTCTAGATGATCCTAGAGAGAGCCCGTCCCCCTCTTCCAAGGCATTATTTTCACTGAAAAGTCATCATTGCTATCTTTTGACTGAAAATGCCTCTGAAAATCAACATGTGGGAACATGAATTGATGGGGTTTTTTATTAAAAAAGTAAACAAAGAAGAATTTTAATAAGGTTTGGGTTTTTTTTCCCTTTTCAACTTGTCCATGGGGAAATAAGGCTATTTCTCCACTAGTAAACTAAATGGCATCGTGGCTGGTTGTCTTGTCCAGAGGCCAGCTGACAGTCTGGCCACAACCCAATTAAACCTTCACCGCCTGGGCAGCACAAGATTCAGCACCCAGGCATGGCACTGATTAACTTACCGGTATAGACAGAGCTCCAGTGCCCAAAATTCCTCCTTCCTTGGCAGAAAGAAATGATACTCAGTGAGCTTTGAAGTGGAGGGGGAGGCATCACTGAGGGGTTACACACTATGGGTGATAGGGGGCTGAGCTCAGCTCCAGAGTCCCCTGCCAGTCCCCAGCCCCATGTGTCTATGAACCCCTTCATGATGTTAACTTGTTCCTCCCATGGAGACCTGTGGAGGCAGACGAATTATTTGTCTTCTCTGCATTGACCTAAGCCCTCTGTGAAAACCCCGAGTCTTGAAGCCTCATTGCATCTTCCCAGGCATGGCAGAGTGTCATCGGCTTCTGGTTCACATCACGTTTGGGAACAAAGACGTGGGTCCACCACTCAACCTCCCGAGAGAGGCATCCCGCGAGCTCACATGCACACACACAACAACTTACGCGCACACAGAGCGTACAGACACAGTCAGGTACAGGCACGTCAGCACAGCCACGCAGCTTTCAGCTCAGCGCTGGCTTGCCTCTCCCGCTCATCCCCAGGGCTTGGGCTGGTGTTGCTGGACATGGTCGTGTTCACTCAGCTGCAGAATTCTCCGCCTGGGCTCACAGCGGAGAGCAGAGTTGGGCTGGGACGATGGGTTGAGAGATTGCACCGCTCTGGCATGGCCAGAAAAGGTGTTGGCACAGGAGAGAGAGCCTAGAGGCACCCACACTCCACCTAGACAGATTGTCTTGGGTGCCAGGTGTCCCAAGATTGCCATGGCTAGACCTCTTGAGTCCCTGCCCTTGCTGGGCTACACCACGGGTGTCTCTGCCCGCCGTGCCACGTGCAGGCAGGTGTGCAGCTGTGTGCACTGAAAGGCAAGAAAATATAGCATCCATCTTACGCACTGCCAAGCAGGGAGGGGATCCCATGTGTTTGCTGCAGGTCCAAAGCTCATCGCAGCAATATTTCTCCCTTTAATTTTATAGTCACACTTTACGTTCATTACACAAAAAGTCCCTTTTCTCCTCTTGAAGTTCCCTTCTCTGATGGATGTGTGTTGCTACAGAGGATCCAGGATTTGCTGGTGCTGCTGTTGAGGGAATGTCAGCCTGGGGTGACTTCTCTGGTATGAGATGTCTTGGGTGTAAGTTACCTCCTTTGCCTTACTGCTTGCGGGGGTAACCACACGGTGTCTTGTGGCCACTGCTGACAACAAGATCAGGAACGCATATTGCTCTGGGTGTAAATTCTAGGGCACAAAGGTGACTTCTGGCTGGCTGGAGTCTCTGTATAAATGTGTCCATGATCTGTCCATAATCTATACCACAGGCAAAATTAAGCTAGAGTACGCTGGACTCAATGGAGCAAGTCAACAAACACATCTTCTCACCGCTTCTTGGAGCAGCATACCATGTAACCCACAGTCCCTCACCTGCTGGGAGGGCTCCTTTCCGCTGGAAATCAGCTTCCTACCTGAAATAGCCCCATGGACCCTGTGCTTGGGCCAGCAGAGGCTGAGGATCGATGCCCAAGGAGGCATCCAGGGAGGAGAGTGACTCTGAAGAGACGGCTCTAGCCTGGGAGGAGGTAAAGGGGAAGGGAAAGGGATTTTTCTTTGCTTTGTGGTTGATCTTTGACACCCCCCCTTTGATATTTCTGAGTACAAACAGCCACACTGGAGCTGCCTTAGTTACTGTGGGGGGAAGAGAAGGAGAAGGGACTTTGCAAAGGAGCAGGCTAAGTGCGCATGTTGGGTTCAGATGCTCTCCCCTCTTCCTCCATGCAGGTCCTGTCTTCTCAACGAGCATCTCCGTGCCATCTCAGCGCCCAGCTCTGCTGCTCTGCCCTGCCACCAAGACCAGCTGTGGGTTCCCTGTTTGCTCCTGTTCCCTCTGCCCCTCTTTGGCCTCTTTTCACCCAGCCATCAGGCAGAGAGCACCCTGGCGCTGCCCAGTCCTCTCTCTCTTTCTCCCCCATCCTTCCCTCTTCTTCCCCCCTTCAGCACAGCGAGAACCGGCGGGAGTTGATGTTCATCTTGGTGACGCCGATGAGCTTGAGCGGCGTGGAGAGGCTGAAGGAGCTCACGAGGGGGAAGTCGCAGAAGAGGTCGGAGAGCTCATCCCTCTCCTCCAGCTCGTACGTGGCGTCGTTGAGCATGCGCTGGTGCAGGTGGCAGGTCTGCTCGATCTTCAGCTTGTTGATGTCGCTGCGAAGGCGCATGAGCTGCCTCGCCAGTTGCTGGTCCTGGAGGCGCATTTCTGCCTGAAACACAAGACGAAGGGTGGGGAGGGAAGAAGGTATTGGCAAGGACACAGAAAATTTGCTCATCATGCTGCTCCCTGCTAGAGGCTGCACCAAATCGTTGGAAATCATAGAATCATAGAATCATTTGGTTGGAAAAGACCTTTGAGGTCATCGAGTCCAACCGTACCTGTCCACTACTAAACCATGTCCCTAAGCACCTCGTCTGCCCGGCTTTTAAATACCTCCAGGGATGGGGACTCCACCACTTCCCTGGGCAGCCTGTTCCAAAATTCTCTGTGAAGAAGTTTTTCCTAATATCCAATCTAAACCTCCTCTGGCGCAACTTGAGGCCATTTCCTCTTGTCCTATCACTCGTTACTTGGGAGAAGAGACCAACACCCACCTCACTACACCCTCCTTTCAGGTCGTTGTAGAGGGCGATAAGGTCTCCCCAGTGTAACTCATCTAGAGATGCTACCCCATTGCAAAGAACTGAGAGGGAGACGGGGTTGGGGGGGTGGGTCTTCCAAGCCAGTAATGCACCCCAATCAAATACCAGCTCAGGGTGGTGGATTTGCAGTGTTCAGCAAGTCTGTGCCTGCTCAGGTTTTCAGCAGCACCAGGAAAGTGGAATTAAAGCCAGCCATGCCAAGGCTGTTGGCTTCGGTATCCATCAGCGCAGGCTTCATAGCCTCCATCTCAACCTTAAGCAAAGCCCAAATTAATTTTTTTTCATAAGGGAGCAGCCACAGTGAGAAGTAGCAATTAGAGGTGGAAAGGACCAATTAAAAGAACCCCAGAGAACTGATCCCCAAATACTCAGCCCAGGTTTCCAGCCTGCTTAAATCAGAGCTGGTTCAAGACAGCCGGGAACACGGCCCTCCACATCCCCCGTGGCTTATCGCGCTGATTTGAAGTGGCTCTTGGGATGAGACCTCTACGTTTTCCCACAGGAGAGAGAACAACTATCCCGCAGGCTAATGAGCTAAGTGTTTTGGAGGGTTTTTTCCCTCCCTTGGCACCTAACTTTGGAAGGTGGAAGATTCAGAAGTGATGAAAGAAAAGAGCTTTTTTTTTTTTTTTAATTCCAACTTATAATTAAGCAGAAAATTTATTGCCACTGGATATTGGGGGTGGTGAAGGAAGGAGGCGAATGCTTCATGCAAGAATCAGCCTTTGATTGGGGAACAGAAGCAGGCAGAGCTAGAACAGCAGACGCCAAGCAGACAATCCCCATGTCTCACCCCACACCCCTCCTCAGGGAAAAGCAACAAACCACAAGCCACAAAGAAAAGAGAGCGGTGGGAGAGAAGCCGAACAGCTCTTAACAAACCTTGCGGCTTAAATCTCCCTGTAACTACTGGAGACAAGGAAGGAACAAAACTGGCTGGAAAACAGTCCTACATCCGCCCCCATGCGATGTCCTGCCTCCTTCCCCGGTGTTGCCTCCATCGCAGGACAGGAACTGGCACTGGAAGGAGCCCCTTGGTACCAAGACTCCTGATTTTGGTTTGTTTGTATTTTTTTTCCCTCCCAATGTCTCCCTGGGGATGTGCTGTCCTCACCGACTTCTCAGTGCATGAGACGATGCCCTGAGCTCATCTCCGGCCGCGCTGTGGAGCTGCCCTGACCCCAAATCCATCCTTTACCTCATTCTTTTGACTTGCATCACTGGTTTCTTGGCTCCCTGTGGTTTGAGCAAGCTCAGAAACGGATCCAGCCTACATCTATAGCAATTAAATATCCCATTGCAACAAAGTCTCTCCGCTTGATTGTGAGCAAGGTCCTGGCAACCTTTGAGCTGAGACCAGCCCCCACAGTCCCAAGCGATTCCCCACAGGCACTCTTCAGGAGTTAACACAGTGGGATTCATCTTCAGTAGGCATTTGGGGTGGGATTCATTTGGGATACAGCCGTCTTGTCTCGATTTTCACAGCATGGACATGGTCAGACCATACCCGTTTGCATCCAGGCCTGAAAATGAGCCGTTTAGTTTACAAGTACAGATGTAGCTCTGGGGGTGGGGGGTAAATTTATTCCTGATCTGGTGGCTCATATGTGAAGCTGCAGAAGGGAAGGGAGGAGGGAAAATTCCCCTCGAGAGGCTCCACATGTGGCCGTGGTATTTCTACGTGAGACCTTTCCAATGCCTGATGCACGGGCTGCTGCAACAAGGCTGTCAACCAGAGCAGCCTTAGGGCTGCTCTAGCTTGTGGCACAATCCCTCCTCCTCCGGGCGATGCCTCCAAAGACATCGGGATTGCTCCTTGCAGCGTTGCCAATCTCACAGCAAGGTGAAGGAGCCACCTTAGGAGGTTGAGGGGCTTGGAGGGAAGCCTCGCTCTGCTCCAGCTGTTTTCTGCAGCAGTGCTGTGCTCAGAGCCTAAGCCAAGAGCTGACATGAGTATAATGAAAGTTAATCCAAGTCAAGCAAGACTTTTCTCACTCCTGCACCATGCAGGCACCCTTGAGGACCTTGTCTGGTGCTCTCAGCCAGCAATTGGACTCCAGCTTGGTTGTCTGGAGAGGATTAAGCCACCTTTGTACAAATCTCGGAGTGAATCTCTCTCTCTCGTGAATCTGGCAGGGTTGTGGCCATTTACCTTCTTCAAAAAACCACTATTTCCTTGCAGACCTCGTAGCCTGTGCCCCCAGCAGAGTAATGCCACTCGGCAGGTTTTTCTTCTCCCGTGTGAATGAAATGAATGCAAAGAAAAAAAAAATTCATTTTGTCGATATTTTTCCCTGTTTCACAATGAATGCTGCAACTTAATATTTTATCAGGAAGGCAATCGTGGGCGTTATTGAGCTGACCCTTGGTCGTTCTTTCTTGTCGGTTTATCAAGCTACATAAGAAATGTCAATACATGCTTTCATTAAATGCTTTGAGGAATGTGGGATTAAAAAAACCCAACAACACCAAAAAGGGTTTAAAAATCAATTACGAGGCCATTGTGGAGAGGGACTTGAGTTGGAGATTGATGTTTTTCCCTTGCAAGCCAGCTTTCTATTTTTTGGCCGGTTCTTGCTTTCCCTGTCCTTTGAGGAAGCCGTCTTGATTTCATGCAAGCTGGAAGACAAAGCCCTCCAGGACGCGTCCTTCAGGTGCTCAATCTCCAGTCACCCTTCCTTACCCCCATCAGACCTGCTGACCCTGGCGTTTGCCGAACCAACCTCTTCCGCAGCCACGTGGCCCATAGGGTGGGGGCAACGTGGCATGGGGCAACCCACCACCCATCTACATTGATCACCTAGGCTGTGACACCATCTTAGATGCAGCCCTGCCTGGCTGTGCTCTGGGGCTGAACAGGGAAGCAAGGGTGACCTGTCAGATGTGCACCATCAGCCAAGGCTTTCCCAGGGTGGGATAAAGCCCTCTTCTGCCCTCCAGGAAAGAAAAGTAGATGGTTGAGGAACAAAGCCTGGCAATGGTTGACTAAAGGATGACGTGCACAATGAGGAAATGGCACAGGGGATGAGGGCTGTCACCGCTTGCACCACTTGGGAGGCCCCCTCGGCTTCTCGAGGGCTCAGGAGTGCCTTGCATGGTGATAGGTCCCATGGAGGCAGCTCCAAGGGGTGATGGTTGGGTGGGGAACAGAGCACTAAAGGCCCCACCATAGGCAGGAAGGGTGGGCTGCTATGCAGGGCACAACCTCTCCGCTCCTTCTGCTCATCGCCAAGGCTTGGCTTGAGATGAAAACACCCTGTCCTCCCTCCATAGACTTGTCCTGTCAAACCTGACCTTGTGAGTCCCAAATCTCACACTTATTCAGTGTTGAGTTTAGTCTGTGTTGACTCCCTTAGAATTAATCATATTACCGTTCCTAAGGGAGGTAGTTACCTCTGGGTTTTGTTAAATTAAGGGATGATAAAATGCTTCCAGGATAGGGAGTGTTGTACCTAGGAGAAAGCCCACTGCCAGAGGAAAAGCCTGGCAGCTTAGCATCTGAGTGAGGTGAACAGAGGGACATCTGAGGTGAACAGAGGGACATCTCAGTGAGCTTGCACGTGGGCTTACGCAGGAGAAGAGCACGTCATTTCTCAGAGCTGCAGTTACATCTCTGCTACGCGCATAAATCCACATCCACCCCATGGAATTCCCTCTCTCTCCAAAACCGGGTGGATATCTCTTGGAGATGATCCTGTTAGAACTCCTAAACTGTTCTAGCAATTTTAAAATAGAGATGACCCCGCTCTGGTGCCTGTGCTCATGTCCTTTTACTGCTTTAAATAAAAACACAGAAAAATCCTTCCTGGACCTGCTATGTAGCAGAGGACTCCCAAGGAGGCCAATCTCCATCACCATATCCATGCTCTAGACTCCTTCTCCTCCTCTCCACTTCTGAACAACCACAGAGCAATCTGTAACGAGGCTCATGTCAACACTGTTTTGGTGCCACATCGTTGTTTAAATTCACTTAAGTACTTGTTCAGCCAATATCATTATCCCAAATGGAGATAATAGTGGCTAATATTTAATAATAAATGTCTGACCAACAGGACATGGGTGTTTTACGATTTCCTAGGGGAGAGCATCAGATATTTGCGTCCCTTTTCAAGAGTCTTTCCTGCATTCTGGCTCACACACCTCAGATTTCAGTGCCAAACATCGGTGAACTTGAAAAGGAAAGCATATTTCCTACTAGGACAAAGTCAGAACTGTCCTAAGATGTCCCAGTTCATAGCAGAGTTTTGTTCTTTAACCACATTTAGGAGGAAGAGGACTCTGAGGGTTTAATTTTAGAACTTGTAAAACCTGACAGATTTCAAAAACAAGGAGGAAAATACAGTCTGACCACTCCGATCCTTGGGTCTGTCACCATACCCAGGCTGTTGATGGCTTTACTTTCTGCGTTGATGAAGAGCAGCCACACTTGACAGCACAAAGGCAAACATGAGGGCAAAGAAGAGGCAGGAGGAGTTGGGGAGGAAAGTGTTCCAGCCCTGGAGCGGTTCAGCACATGCTGACTGCTGCAATTTGTTCGTACAGCTACACAGAGCCTCTAGCGCAAAAACAAGAGCAGAAGTTTGCATGTCTGAAAAAATCACCTTCTCGGGGCCAGATTCTCAGCAGGTCCCAGCTGACGCAGCTGGCTGGAGCTTAGTGGACATATGTCAGTCCTATAAACCAGGGCCAGGACTTGATGTGCAGAATCAGGTCCTGGGACAGGTCGTGTGGGGTGAAAGACCAAGAACGGTAAGACCTTGGGTTTGTCCTTCACTTCTGAACACAAGGAGCCTGAACCTGGCTCAACCTGAACCAGACCAGACTCTGGAGACACAGAGGCAAATTCCTTGTATCATTGAATGACTCCTTTTGTGTGAACTGGGGGTAATACTTCAGATTTTACAGGCAACTTTAATTTTAAAGCTGGGTGCTCCTGGACTATCACTTGACCAAACAACTAACCCATAGAATCATAGAATCATAGAATCATAGAATGCTTTGGGTTGGAAGGGACCTGTAGAGGCCATCCAGCCCAACCCCCTGCAGGGAGCAGGGACATCTTTAACCAGATCAGGTTGCTCAGAGCCCCCTCCAACCTGACCTGGAACGTTTCCAGGGATGGGGCCTCCACCACCTCTCTGGGCAACCTGTGCCAGGGCTTCACAACCCTCACTGTAAAAAATTTCTTCCTTCTATCCAGCCTAAATCTCCCCTCCTTTAGTTTAAACCCATCACCCCTTGTCCTGTCACCACAGGCCTTGCTAAAAAGCCTGTCCCCATCTTTCCTCTAGGCCCCTTTCAGCACTGCAAGGCCGCACTAAGGTCTCCCCGCAGCCTTCTCTTCTCCAGGCTGAACAGCCCCAACTCTCTCAGCCTGGCCTCGTAGCAGAGGGGCTCCATGCCATGGCCCGTTCTGTAGCACCATGGCCAAGGGGAAGTTTGGGCATACACATACTACTAAATTCACTTTGCTGCCTCTACTGGTTTTGGCTGGGATAGAGTTAATTCCAAAATTGGGTGGTCCTGTACAAATTGCCTGTTGGGAACAGTCTGTAGCATGTGCAAACTCCTGAAGCTCTAACTGTTTGGCAAGGTGCTAACAGTTGCAAGCCAAGACCATAGTGGGGCCATGCTATTGAAATAACCCAGCCTAAACACGCTGGTAGCTGTGATGAGGGTTGCACAGTGTGGGTGATGGAGCTGCATGCCCTGCGCTGTTGCATTTCATTCAGTAAGGACACGGGTTGGTGTACTTCTTTCCTGGAGAGAAATCTCCATATACACCAGCTTTTGCCCTTTCATTGGATAGATGAATCCTACATTCTCTAAATTGACTTCTCAAGAAGGACTGTTTAGAGTGGGGGAGAATTCATAGAATCACGGAATCATTGGGTTGGAAAAGACCTTTAAGATCATCCAGTCCAACCGTACCTGTCCACCACTAAACCATGTCCCTAAGCGCCTCGTCTGCCCGGCTTTTAAATACCTCTGGGGATGGGGACTCCACCACTTCCCTGGGCAGCCTGTTCCAGTGCTTGACAACCCTCTTCATGAAGAAGTTTTTCCTAATATCCAATCTAAACCTCCCCTGGCGCAACTTGAGGCCATTGCCTCTCGTCCTATCGCTTGTTACTTGGGAGAAGAGACCAACACCCACCTCACTGCACCCTCCTCTCAGGCAGTTGTAGAGGGCGATAAGGTCTCCCCTCAGCCTCCTCTTCTCCAGGCTGAACAACCCCAGGTCCCTCAGCCGCTCCTCACAGCACTTGTGCTCCAGACCCTTCCCCAGCTTCGTTGCCCTTCTCTGGACACGCTCCAGCACCTCCATGGCCTTCTTGGAGTGAGGGGCCCAAAACTGAACACAGCACTCGAGGTGCGGCCTCACCAGTGCCGAGTCCAGGGGAAGGATGACTGCCCTGGTCCTGCTGGTCACACTATTCCTGATACAAATTCACCCTGCAGCAGGCAACAGCGTGGCAGAGGCAGATTTCACCCCAGTTATGACTACTGGATCATTTTTGGATCACCTTCAGAAAGCTGCCCGGGATACTCAACACTTGCCTGGGGCAAGGCTGCATTTCGTGGTGCTCCCAGGTCTATGGTGTCCTACGTTAAACTAGACCAGAAGGATCGATTGCCCACTTAGGGTGACCTTACCCAAGGTGTGGGGTGCTGGCCCCCTATGGAGCGGGGTGCTGTTTGAGGGATGCTGCCCTTTCTCGCCTTCGCTCCTGCCTTAAATAAATATATAAACATAGACATAACCGTATCCTGCCCTGAAGCCTTCTCACTTGCTTTACTATCACAACATGGGGATAAACAAGGAAAAATCCTGGCTATGTTGGGACGTGTGGAAGCTTGTCCCTTTATTTGAAAAGAAACCAGGTTGAAATGTCATGTGAAATGCATCTTTTTGTTCCAGCATCCTGTGATGCGATGGCCTCGCTGTGTTCTCACTGTTTGCTGGCAGCTCTTACCCAACAATAGTGCCGCCAACGTAGATATTTAGCTGTGTGGTCAGTCAAATACGTGCTCTCTTTTGGGGAAAGTGTTCTAAATTACATGAGTCACGTCCAGATCCAGCAAAGACTGGTATAATTGAGAGGCAGGAAAATGGAAAGTGAAGAACAATTAGGGTTTGCTTTGCCCTTTTTCCTCTTTAATTTAAACTTTTAGTTTTCATCAGATGGTGGTTTATGTGCCACACCCAAGTCTGAAGGGTAGAATCGGACTCTGAGACAATTTATACTTCCATCATGGGCAGCAACTGAAAGGACAAACCAAACCTTTTAAAATCCGGGGCTCTGAGAAGGAAAATCTGCTTCTTACTGTCTTTGGGCATCTTGAGACTGGGGTTTTACATCACGTGTGCTGTGAATTTAAGGTTGCATCACAGATGCCAGCATGGACCCAGATTCAGGTCTCAGGTCAGGAGCTGAGATTCTCCAGAGCACTAAGTGATTGTAGGAGACCATCTCAAAACTCTTCATAATAATCCTCGATTCCTGAAAGCGCTGCATTTGCCTTGTGAAAGCCATGGTCCTGAGAAACATCTCAACCACCAAAACTGTGACATCCAGAACCACCTCCGTAAATAACTTCTCTAGAGATCAATCTAGCTGGGCAAATACAGCAAGAGCAACAAAAAGCTGACCAAATAAAAATTCTCTGGAACAAAAGTCACAGAGAACGTTTAAAAGCTATTATTCTTTGTTGTGCGCGAGAAGGTTTCCTCAAAGACTTTCAGTGCTCGTCAAAAGCAAAGCGTTTACGCAGGGACATTTTCACAAGTGCATCTGAACCGCAAGTGGTGTCCCATCTCCCTGGGACGCTGCTGCAAATATTTCTGCTGTCAACGCTGTTGCAAATCCTGGTGGGACTCACAGGCAAACTTCTAGTTAAGCAACAGAAACAAAGCCACATGGCATGAGTTGTTTCCAGTCATGTGGGCCAAATAATAAAGATTTTTCATTCCAATAAGGAGAAAGAAAGGATCACTGGGAAGCGTGGTCTTGGTGTCTGCTTGCTCCTACACTTGTGAAGAGCACCGGGGCCCATTCTCCAGCCTTGAAAACAGCTGCCCTGATCTGGTTGTGTCTATCCTATTGACCTCCTGTGGCCTCCAGAAAAGATGTGCTGCATCCATGCTTCCTCCTGGGAATTATCCCCAGGCTGTGCTGACTCCTGAGCTGGATTGGGAGCTGCTTGGGTCAGCACTAGTTGGCCCAGGCCAAATTTGTGCCAAAGACCATGATAGCAACATGACGTATGAAAGATGAGCTTCCAGCGCCCATGCTCATGCATAGGTGTAACATTTTTGTCTTGTCTTCCTCTCTGTGAAACTACCAGTTCGTAGCTACCAGAAATAAACATATGTGTAAGATAGGGCCCAAGGGTGGGATGGGAGGATGACCGAAAAGTGGACCGGCTTCTAATGAAGCAGGAGCCAACAGATGATGAACCTGTAAGACCTGGATGAGGAGGAGTCTGAGATAAGGTTCTGGCGTCATGCATACAGCAGAAAAAGGAATATTATTCGCTAGGTATGACATGGTCAGAACAAAGCGATCCCACAAGTTTGAAATGACAAGAGGCGCTTGGTCTCACCGTGCAGAAGTGACCTGGGGGAAGCAGGTTACTACAAGACATTATAAAGAGTTATAAGTTAAAAAAAAAAAAAAAGAAAAAGGGAGAAGTAGGCAGACACTTGGCGGTTAGATCCACTAATGACTGTTAAACACAGTGGCCAGCGTACAATCTCCTGCTGAGGGAGTTCCTAAACCACCAACAGTCACAAGCTGCAAGGGCAGGCTCAGGTGATGGATATAGTCATGCTTCCTTCCTACAGCCCTGACACACACACAGAATCACACAGAATCACACAGAATCACACAGAATCTTTTGGTTGGAAAAGACCTTTAAGATCATCAAGTCCAACCGTACCTCTCCACTAGTAAACCATGTCCCTACGCACCTCGTCTGCCCGGCTTTTAAATACCTCCAGGGATGGGGACTCCACCACTTCCCTGGGCAGCCTGTTCCAATGCTTGACAACCCTCTCCGTGAAGAAGTTTTTCCTAATATCTAATCTAAACTGACAAAACATCCCTTCGTGATGCCCATCAGAGAAGTGCTATTGCACCAGCAGTGCCCACGTATTCGAGGTGTGTTCATCTGCTGTATTCATCTGAGTCTTGAGATACAATTAGAGAGGCAGGGGAGGGGGCAAGCTGCTAAAAAGTCCTAACCAGTGCAAGCGACCATATTTCCCCAGTCTGCTGGATCCCAGCAGGGATGCTGAGACTGGCCCAGCTCCTTCTCTGAGGTTATGGATGCGCTGGCATTAATCTTTTCCCTTCCCTGGGCTGCTCCCGCCAGCCACAGAAAACGCAATGATTATCGTTGCCTTTTCACTTGGGGCTGAAGGCAAGTAGGAACAAGGAGTCACTTGTTTCCTCATTCTTTTTTTTTTTTTTCCCCCTCTTGAAAAAGTTTGCTATCTAACAGGGACAGGAAACCACTTACCAGTTCCTTCCTGAGCCACGTCAAAGCTTCATCGATGCTCTCAAAGCCACCTATTCTCCCTGAGGTAAGAGTCACCTTGTCCTGTGCAGGGCTCCCATTGAGATGCAGCTGCACCTTCCTCAAGGGGACAGTCTCCCCTATGGCCTTTTTGGCCTCGGTTGCCTCCTCCTCCTCTCCCTCCGGCTGGGGGCTCTTCCATGCCTGCTCCTCCAGCTTCGCCTTCCACTCCAAGTAGGACGGGCGCCTGGTCTCCAGTCTCAGCTTCTCCGTCAATGCCTTGAGGCTCCTCAGGTGGTCATCAGGAGGAGCAGCACCTCCAGAGCTGGCATCCGTGCTGTCCAGCACATCTTCTATTTGGATTTTGGGTAGAGACATCCTCTTTTGGAGTCAAAGGGCATAGGGTTGTGCGGCAAAGGGCCAGGGATGGAGGTGGGAAACCCTCAGGGCTGGACCAGCTCCTGTGGCGTGCCAAACGCAGCCCCTTGGAAGACAGTGCGGTGGTGGTGGCTCCTGCTCATGCACCACACTGGCCCTGGATGAACACCTGGAAGAAAAGCAGATGGTTGGTTTCCAGTTTGAGAAGGAAAAGTGAGTGAGAAGAGAGAGACAGCTCCTGCTGCAGTGGAGGGAGTGAGGGCTTTGGGAGAGGCACGGTGCCAAGGTGCTCCCGGGGAGCGTTACCTCACCTCAGCTATCTGACTGCTTTTGGGGCAGGAACAGACAGGCTCTGGCTTTTAGGGAAGCTCTGGTTACCTACATCTCCAGTCTTAACTCAAGGGGCCATGAAAGGGTTGCCAAGGAGGCCAGGACACATTCACAGACCCCTCTGGAGATGCATCACACAACCCGATGTCCTCTGGAGACAGCAGTGGCTGTTGCTGGGGGTCGGGGTGTTGTGGGCGCTGTTGTGCTGATTTCCTGGCTGGAAAACGTGCATCTTTCCACTCGGGCAAAAGGGGTGAAGTAAGACAACCCGAACTTCTCCCAAGAGTCTGAGCCAAAGGAGAGCTGGGGAAAGTAGCTTCCCCCTACCCCGCAGTTTTACAGATTTGTGTTCGGGTCTAGGTTTGCTAAAGATGCCAATCCGCGGCCATAAGATTCAGCTCCCTCCTGTCCAGCAGGCTCAGGGCAGGAGCATCGTCCCCAGCCAAGTGTGGGAGTAACTGGGGGGCTGGCACGGCTTGGGTTCAGATGCCTGCGCTCAGGGAGACTTGGACTTGTGGCTTCCATCACTGGACACGTCCAGTCTGCCCACTGGGAATGGTCCCCTTGAAAACACCCTGGTGGAGGACTAGCACAGAGTCCTGGGAAAACTCCTAGCTCCTCCTGCCATGGGCTCTGGACTTGGAGAAGTTGTCCCCACAGGCAAAGCTGGCCTGCTAAACCTGCCTCCGTGGGACCTGGTGGGACAGAGGACTCTAACAACTCCGCAAGAGTGAAGCTCAGGCATCTTCTGCACTCATTTGATGGTAGGATCAGATAAGAGACTTTCTCAAGGTCGTAGCTCATCTATGGCTGAGCTCTCGCACATGGAACACAAAACAAAATACTTTTTTGCCTGCCTGGTAACGTGCCCAGAAAGACCAGCCAGGACGTATGCAGCTTTCTAGCTGGATGCACTAAACCGCAGCACTACGAGTCACTCAGCCACTCTTTTCCCTGCTATTTGCGCTCACAAAGACGCGTGTAACTCTGAAACCCAGACCATAATTACGCTTCTCAAACCTTTTCAGTAAGAAGATTCAATTTAAAATAAACACCAAGGGAGAGCAAGATTTATCCCACAATTGTGTGCAGGCACATGAGCTGAACGAGGAGTTGATAATATACACACAGACAGCCTGGGGGTGGAGAATTACTCATGTTGCGGTCTTGTTCCTGCTCCTATTTATGTTAATGAGAGTTTTACGGGGAGCGGGAGCAAACACAGATACTATGTCAGGTTGAAGCCAACAGCTCTCATGCCTGGAGCCGCAACAATTTTCCTTCTTCTGTTGAAAAATAGATTGTAAGGAGGGGAAAGCAGAGGGCTGCCCTGTCGGAGAGTCAGGTCCTGCACCAGCTCTTGCAGGGATGGCTCTACAGAGCTGAGGGCACGGCGATGAATTTCACTTTTCTCCAGCCCCAGCCTGCCGAATCAATACAGGGAAACACTTAATGATTTTAAAGACCTCACTTCTGAGATTTTTTTCTGTCCATTGAGATGGAGATTGCTAGGGGTGGCCAAAACCAGCAGCCCAATAGAGTCTACTGCAGCTCCGGACTGGGCTACTGGATTTGGTAACCCCTAGCAAAGATAATATTTTTATTGTAAGGCTGACTTTTCTGAATGCCACAGCTACAAAGCAGAGTCCCCACAAACTCTTTTGTCTTGTGTCTTCAGCATGTATAAAATCCTCAGGGTGGAAAATGCCCTTGCTATTTAAGCTCAGTTAGCATTTACTGCATTGGACCATGAAAACAGTACAGCAGTTTGGAGCATCCCCTTTGTCACGACCCCGCTGCCATCTCCCCCTCCCTGTTATCACCTCCCAGCAGCTTTGGAGGGGTTTGATTTTTCTACCCTAAAAGCGGCATCGATCCAGCCCATCCCTCACCTCCTCCGTGGTGCATCACGAAACTTCTCATTCGCTCTGTAGGGACACCCCCTAAACAGGCACGTCTGTTCCCCAGCCTGTCCAAGCTCAAAAAGGACAGAAAGGAGCTGCCTCTAATTTCCTATCAATATCCTGGACTTGGGTCAAAGATCCGCTGTAGGAAAAGAGATCTGAAAGTGGTAAGCGTGTGAAGAATGCCTGTGTGTGAGGCTGTAATACAAACCTGTTTGCTGCCTGAGAGCGACTAATTCCCAGGAACAGACCTGGCCTCTGGCTCAAATCAAGACTCCCAGACTCCCTGCCCCAGGCTCAGTTTCTCCCTAGGCTGATCTGTGTGAGGGAATTTAAGTGATTAACCCTTGATTTGTCTTCGTTATCACGCTTTCCAGGCTCAGGGCATTCATCCCGTGCCTAATTAGGGGTAACAGGAGTTCAGCACCAAAATGGGGTGAGGGTCTGCTCCTACTTCACTAAGACCCTTTGCTCAGCGGTTTCCCCCTTCCCTCGCATGAATCCTATCAGTCCTGGAGGCACAAGGATACATCAGGTCACCGAGAAAAACAAAAAACCCTTTAATTTCTTTGTTGGGTTAGGTTTCCATCAGAGAAGTCAGCTTAACTGATCCACCCTGCGAGCTGTAATGCAAAGGGATTAGCAGAAGCACAGGGCCAGGACGGAGAAATAACAGGACTGTCAAACTGGATTGGGTGTGAAGTCCTACCACGCCAAGACTCACTGAGCTGGCATGCCCCGAGGCTTGGCTTTTGCATGGTTGCAGGTCAGCGATGCAAATCCTGCCCTCTCCCACACCAGACACACCTCGTGAAGCTCATGGGCTGTCCTATGCTCTAAGAAACCAGGTCCAGCGGCACAGCCTGCCACCACAACTTCCCACTGCAGCCATTCCTCCAACCCTGAGGCAGATGCAGAAGACCTTGTCCCCATCACACCCCCTCAGACACCCCTGCCCATGCGTTAGAGCGGGGGATCAGGAGACCCATGTGAACATCCCCGGACAAACCAGGTGTGATGGGGCAAGTACTAGGAGGCACGGGGAGGTGTACAGGGCTGTGAGAAAAGCTTTGCTTTTTATCCATCATTTATCCATGCGTTTATCCATCATTTATCCATCACTGATGATGGATAACAATAAATTCAGCTGCTGTTCATGGTCAAAACGGAGATTGCACAAAATGATGCTAGGCACAGCCTTTTAGCCTGAGGGATTTTTACGTGCCTGAGAAGTTTTATACGTCTGGACCTTCCCCATCAGCTCTCTGTGCCCTGGTCTGCTTTGAACACGATGCATTCACGAAGCAGCAGCGGTTGGTATGTGCTGGACCAGGGCAGCACAGGTTCAGCCTGTTAAATTAAGGGCTGTAAATAATGACACACAGTGCTTTGGAAGGTCACACGCTGGGGAGCAAGCTGTCTAGGAGAAGACAGAAAAAAAAAGGAGAAACAATCAGGATGGAAATGAGAGGGGAAAAGCAGAGTAAATAAAGCTATCAGTCAAGGCAGAGGTGTGGGGAGCAAATTATTCTGCTCCCTTCACTATTCCTGGTGGACTTCAGCTTACTGTAATACCATTTTTTGTTGGAGAGGAACAGCAATGATTTTAAGAGTCTGTATTGCTCTGCGCGTCTAGGCTCTGAGAAGAAAAAAGAGCCGCAGTATGAGATAAAGCCCAGGCCGAGGGAAGTCCTTTTGCAGGATGAAGACGTGCCCGCGTGGCACTTCTGGCATGGGTTAAACAGGGCAGAGGTAATGCTTCAGCATTTAATGACCTTCAAAAAGCACTTCAGCCCCTTTTATGCCACAATTTCCCTCTCGTTGAGCAGGCAGTTCATGCAACTGGCCTTCAGGAATGAAGCTCTGAGGATCTTCAGAGATGTACAGAGTTTCAGCTGTGGTATCTTTGGGGCTGTCCATCTCATCTGGGTCCCCATGCTCTGGCTACAATCAGTGCAGGGACACCCTTTGTGATCCACTGAGTTTGGGATATGGATCCCCCGACTGTTTGCAAGGCATTTGCTCTGAGGGTTTGCATCGGTGTCACCCTGTGGACCATGCAGACATCCCTTGATCTCCTACAAAAGAAAACCCTAGAGTAAATTGCACCTGCTAACATCATCATTGAGCTCTGTAGGTCCTAGTGAGTAAGGAGGACCCTGAGCCTGAAACAGCAGGCTGAAGAAATACCAAGGTGGAGCAAGAGGTGGGGGGACAGTGCCTGGTGTGCACACCCCGTGCAGGAAGAGCTGTGTTTGCTTTCCTTCTTGGCACACCAAAAAGACGGGGATGGGGTGGGGATGGCTGACACCCCCGGGAGGTCTGCGGCAGGTTGGCAGCGGGGCAGCGAGGAGGAGATGCTTGTGCGAGGGGGTTGCCATAGCAATGGAGTAAGGGAAGACTCTGGCTGCTGCACGGTGGTGGATGGAGGCTCCAGAGCATCCTTCAGGAATCGGACACGCCGAGGCCCCGGGCAGTGGATGAAGGGAGGAGAGACCCACCTGGGTGAACACAGCAGCTCCCTGGAGCCGGTGGTTCCCTTTCAGGGAGGTTGTATGTGAATAACTCCTTTCCCCATGCCAAAATGACCTCACTCAGGAGAGGAGCTGCTGTGCTGTGTGGGCTTTGGTGAGCTTGGGCTCTTCCTTACCTTGGGGTCCCCTCCCACAGCCCCCCCAAGCAGCATGGCTGTAGCAAGCTGCTCTGCACAAGGCTCCTACAGAGACGGAGAGCAAATTGATCCCTGGCTGTCCCACAGACTCAGAGGAGAGCCAGTCTCCCTGGGTTATATTATCCAGCATTTGGACACCCGATCCCTTTCTGTAGCACCTGAAATCTGCTCCTGCAGAAAACTGATCTGGTTCCCAAATGCCTTTCTCACCTGTCCCAAAGTGACCTTCAGCCTTCTTCCCCCCAAAAAAAGAAGACTCCAGCAGCCTGGAGATCTGCCTGATCCTGAAGCCTGGACTCCTCCAGGGCAGAGGCCCCTGCTGAAATTGGTGTTGTCAGGATCAGGCTCTCTGCCTGCTCAGAAAGGTTGGGGCAGGGTGGAAGGGGGTCTGTCCATGCAAGGCTGGAAGGGTCAAGGCAGAGCCCCCAGCCCTCAATTAGTGCGCACTGGACCTAGTGTCCATGGGGACCTCCTGGCCACACTCAAGTGGGCTGTGAGCTTGGCCTTTCTTCCAGGGGCAAGATGAAGACACCAAAGTGACCAAACTGGGCATCATAAGCAGGAGCAGGTCCAGGTCTGGTGACTCTTCCTTCAGACCTCCTTACAGGGCTGCCCACATTGCCTGGGTCCCTTCACACACACACAGACACAGCCTCCAGCCTAATACATGACAAAAGCCCAGGGAGGAGCCGATTTTCTGTCCCTGGGTTGATCCAGAATGCAATGCCCTTGCAGGGGTTTGGAGAGGTGGTCACAGAGCTGCCCCATGCAGCGGGCTGAGATACGGGTACAGCACCTGACTTACCGGGATCCTGAGTGCACCTGGATATTCCTGCCCATTTACTGCCACGAAAAAACCCCTAGAAGACCTCCCAGACAACTTGGATGCTAAGGTCAGCAGCAGGGAAGCAGCCCATCAGCCCTTCAGACGTACACGTGGCATTCACAGAGGCACAGGAGCCAGAGGGAAGAAGTGTGGCTTTCCATTCATGTATGACCTGGAGCAGCAGGGCGAGGGTTCACCCTGGCACATCCTTCTGCCCAAATGACCCCCAGACAGACCCCCAAACAGCGCAGTGAAGGGAGGAGGGCAGAGCAGGGGGTGGCTGCAGCCGATCCACCAGTCTGGCAAGAGGAGCGGAGCAGAAGTGCAGAATTAACAGGGGACCAGTTTGCACTCCCCGCCCTAAGGTATTTCTCCTAGGCTGATCTCCAGCATCACCAGTAGAGTCAGAACCTGCTTCAGTAAACACATCCGTCCCTTCCTGCCTAGCTGCATCTCGTCCCTCCTGCCTCCCCTGCACAAAATCAATCAGGCGCCTTTCGAGCAAGCAGGACTGAGATTGCTGCCTGCTTTAGATGGACCCTGGCAGCTCCATTTTCAGACCAGCTCAGCTCCCATCGATCAGCAGATTTCCAGACGTCGGGTGGAAATCCTGCCTGACGATGGGCATTGCCAGATATTTGGCATTCCCGCAAACCAGTCTTCCAGTGAGTGGGAAGCATTTGCAAACTGGGAAGATGGAGGGGGCCAATTCTCTCAGCCCATCAGCCAAAACCAGGTATAACTACTCTTAGAGGGAAAGGGACTAAGCAGCAGCAGCAGCAAAGGCAAGTTTACACCCTCTTGGTGAAACACCCTGTCATAGGAATCACAGGATGGTTTGGGTTGGAAGGGACCTTTAAAGATCATCTAATCCGATGCCCTGTCCACCTTAGTCATCTTCTGGTAAGGTCTGTTGAGGTGAGCCATGGATCAGGGGCTTCTCCATGCACTGCCCCAGGGTCCTAGAAGGCTTTGGGACCTAACCCTGGAGGTGGCATGCCTAACCTGTCCCCAGAGATGCCCCCAAAATACCGGTGGTTTGGCAGAGCTGCTTCCTTCCCTTATTTTCCCTGCTGCCACCCCAAGCACAGCCACGTTTCGGCAAGGAAAGAGCAGACGGAGCAGGCAGGGACCTCTGTGCCCGTGCAACCAGGGTAATGCGAAGGGCTGGGACTCCTTGGGAATGAGCCAGATCAGGCTGAGAAATGCTCTCTTCCCAGGAGACTAGCACGAGGAGTTATTTTTCCCTAAATGCAGCATGGAAGGCAGAAGGGTATGTTTTCAGAAAAAAAACCAAACAAACCTCTTTCTGGCTTCGCAGGGCTTCATTCTGCCCGGCACTGAGCTCACCCCCTGCGGAGACAAGCGCCAGGGCCAGCTCCCACTCGAGACCCCATGGCTCCAAGTTAAAGTGATTGGGGGAGCAGGGTCAGCCCCCCGGCGATCCCCTAATCCCCTTGACATGCTCCCTGTCCCATCCAATTACCTGCAATAACCATACAACCTCCGTACTCAGACCTGTCTTCCCCCAGCGCTGAGCTGCACGTTGTTATTTAATATTATTTAAGGTGAGCTGGTTGCAAACAGACCCCCACTGCTTCCCCCAGAAAAGCTACATTACCCTGAGGCTGCTTATTATTATTTTTTTTTTTTCTGCCGCGTCCCTGCTACATTTTGCAAACACCTAATGGCTGCGGAGCTACTGCAAGCTCAGAGCCCGGGAGATGCCAGATCCCTCCCTTTCTGCTTTATTTTTGTGTTGTACAGATCTCCCCATGAAAAGGTACTGCTGCAATGGGCATCCGAAAGTGGAGGAGACCTGGGATGCAAATAACAGCCCCAGTTATGCTGAAATGATGGCTGGCAGGGAGAAAACCCATAGAAGCCAGAACAGGCTTGTTCCCACTGAAAAGTGGGGAGTCCATGGGATACAGGGATGAGCAGACAAAGCCGAGAGAACATGGTACCAGCCAGACATAGATCCTCAATGGAAACAAGGTTTTCATCCATTTTACCCCCCTCTGCTGAGGTCCCTGATGTAGAAAAGCTCCTAAAGGCAGAGCAGTGCCGAATAATACAGGGAGCATCACAGGAAAATAGGGAGGGGTCTCCTTAGCCCTGGCTGGGTGCCCGTGGTGGGAGAGGTGTCAGCCTGCCTGGACCACCGAGGGTGCAGGCTGTACGATTTGGGCGGTGTGGGTGCAGGGGTGTGCATCGCACCGGGGTGCACTGGCTGGGCTTGCACAAGCGCTTGTGCTGGGAGAGGTGTGGGCTTGACGGTATTATTTTAGCAATTAGCCCCAAGCTGTTATAAAGGGTTCTGAAGAAGTTCTGGGTGATTTTTTATTTTTTTTTTTTTTTACCCCTCAGTGTTAACGTGAGCTGCAAGAGCCAGACCTGAGCAGGTGGAAACCTGCTCCGCTCAGCACACAGTGCCTGCTTCAAAAATCAAAGGTAGCTACGCCCTGCGAGGCCACCACGCTTATCCCATTATGTCTGCACTGCACAAGCTGAAAAACCTTTCCAGGGCTCTTGGAAATCTCAGGGAGGGGGCAGTGGGAGCAACAGGTGATCGTCCCGAAACCTGGCCAGACTCTTCCCCGTTACACCTCATCCAGTGCAGAAAAAATCCCCCTGAAGGTGGTGGGTACCCCCACACCGCTCCCAGCTGAAAGCAAAATCCACAAACCTCATCTCAAACCCTGCCCTGATTTCCAGCCCGTCCCAATCAACGGGGAGCCACCATGCCGGCCATCTCCAGGGGATTTCGGCACGGCAGGAGATTGCGGGGGGCAGACACAACGCAAGCCCCCAGCCCCATCACGTCGTAGCCGGCACGCCAGACCCCAGTGCTGAACTTCACGGTGTGTGGGGTCCCCATCGCCCCCACCCCGATGCTCCCCAGGGACCTGGTCCTTGCTGCTACACCTTTCCGCGGGGCTAGAAAAGCCGGGGATCCCCTCTAGCACCGGGCATCTCCCAGGCATGTCCCATCCTGGGTACGGCGGGGTGTCCCCAGGGTGGCTGTGCTCCCCCCCAGCCCCAGCTCGGCCAAACCAACGCGAGCAACAAACTTACCGGGGACGGAGTCAGAGGGAAGATTGCACAGACATCTTGGCTCCCTCCTTCCACCTCGCGTCTCCAACTTGGTATTTGCAGAGCAGTGTCACCAGTGTCTTCAGCAGACTGTCTCATCCTCCTCTCTGTCTCGCTTCAGAAATCTGTGTGTGTGGTGTTTGGGTTTTTTTTTTAATTTAAGGGACTTTTTTTTTTTTTTTCCCCCCCAGCGGTTGCGTCAGGAATGTTGCCTGGAGACGGGCGAGCTATTCCAGTTTGAGCTTTTCAGTCCAGATTTCCTCTCTCTCTTTCATTCATACCACCAAGCCCTGAACCTACCTCCCACCAAGCAATAACCCTGGAGAGACCTGAAAGGGAGGAGCTGCACAGCCTGGGTCCTAAACAGCCTCCGCCTCCGGCACCCAAACGAGGGAGGAGGGGTAGCGATGCCCTCGGCGTGGGTGACAGGGAGGAAGGGGTGCTGTGGGGGGCAGGGACCCAAAAGGCTTGCAGCAGATGCCCGGAGAGCTGGTGTGCTCCCAAAGGAGCCTGTGGCTCTTCCCGACACGAACCAGGACTGGTGTCCCCCGTGGCTGTTCCCGTTGCACGCCACGGAGGGCTATGAGCACTTCTCCGAGGGAGCCTGGGGTCCTTTGGCACTCGGGACAGCTTTGGGATACCGTTTTCCAGATGCCACGGCTTGCCCAGGGGTCAGCGTGTTTTTGGAGGGGAGTTTTGCAAGGCTGCATCAGCATCTCCGGGAAGCCCTGGCGTGGGTATCTCCAGGCGCCGTGGCGAGTACTCAAGCTGGCACCATCCATCCCTGGAGAGAAACCAACCCAGAAACCAGCCTTTGCCTGTCTGTTGTACTGGGAAAGCGCCTGCTGCTCCCACGTCTTCCCCAGTGGGGCTGGAAAACATTTTAACTGCTTCCAAGGAGGGACTGATAGAGGCATGTGCCCCAGCTGCTGGCTGACTGGGGCCAGAAGCAAAGGCAGGGGACAGAGAGGGTTTCGTTCCTTCAGCAGGAGCTGAAGGTTAACCCCTCGAAGCCTGGGGACAGCTCTCAAAAGCATCCTACGCATCTGTCCCCACCTGCAGCTACCGCACCTCTGGTGTCTCAGGACCACTGGCCGTGTTTGCGAAACTGGTGGTGCGAAGGGTTAAGCGTTGGCCATCGACACCCAACCATCCGGCCCCTTCCCGCATTCACCTTTTGTGAGAGAAACCCCCTCACAGCCTCTTTTTTTTTTTTTTTTTTTTTTTACCCTTCCCTTCTCCTGCCTAAACTGTCCCTCCTCCCCCCGTGGGCATCAGGGAGAGATTTACAGCCCTTAATCCCCAAAAGGGCCTTACAAACTGCATCACAAGGGCCGGGATTTCCCACCTCCCTTCAAATTCCAGCCAGATGGGGGGTGCCCCAACCCCCCCCCTCCCCAGTAATTTGGATGCTGCGTTTGCACAGCACCGAGCACAGGGGGAGTGGGCACCCTGCGAGACACAGCAATGCAGGCTCTGAAGAGTGAAGAACAGCGTTTTCGTATTTCTGATGCAAATGCAATTTTTTTACATTTTTTTTGTTTTTTTGCTTTGCCAGCACCCTTTTTTGTCAGATTTCAGATGTGCGTATGCAAACTCAGTCTGGTGATCAGCTCTCGCTCTGCTGCAGGCGGTCACCCAACGCCTCGCACCCACCCTTCCTGGGGCTGCTGACAACAGAGAGGGACCAGGGAGATGGAAGAGCTGTTGCCTTCATGCTAAAACCATCTGACACGGACCTACAGCTGCATTTAAGCGCTTAGCAGCAAACGGGTGGTTCGACATTTCCCGCAACATCTCATCAAAACAAAAACTGGGTCCGTGCCAATGAACCAAACGGTGTCAGGGAACGGGCACGGGCACAGGAGCCTGGTGGAACACAGTCCCTGGTCTGGTTTTGATGTGGGACGCGCAGTTCTGGGACGTGGCTCAGGAATGAGCAAGACCAGGTCCCCTTCCCCACCAACAAGTTGGATGCAGCCACCCAGATTTGATAGCCAAGAGCATTTAATTGCATGGATGTGGCCAGACGGGGTCAGCTGGCCTCAGGGCCAGAGACCAGATCTAGCATGGGTTAGTTTACTAGCAGAGGTGTCGCTACCGAGGCTGGACATCTATCTCATCGCAGTAACAGACCACACACTGTCATCCGCTCCCTCTTCTGTAAATGTTTATTTTTAATTTAGTTGTGTAATGGATTTCAAATGAGCTGCCATAAGACACCAGTGAAAGGCTGAAGCCAGATCCCTCTGAGGTTTTGAATGTTTTTCGGACTGAATTTGTCCCATTTAAGTTGTCTTCACCCAAAAGGCCTGTGGTGGGGAGCTGCTGAAGAGCAGTGATGCTCCCAGTGACGAGGTTCTAACCCCAACCACCTGCAGCAGGCACCTGCGATTAGATAGGTACAGTGTCTGTACCTATGGCTGGGATTTTTTTCTTTTGCTCAGATGAAGGCCTTTCTGTTGCACTCAGAGATGCAGAAGCTGCCAGCTCCTGGAGTTACGCCCCACAGCATCCCAGTACCTTTTCCAGAGGACACCTATATCCTTGGGAACACTTGGATCCAAAGCCTGGGTCCTTGCTGGGATGTGGTTTTGCAATGCCCAAGCTGGGAATTGCCTGCTGTAGCGGTAATTCCCTCTGGACTTTCTTGGGAACCCAAATCTCCTGTGCCAATCTGAGCACCACAAATGCTATGGGGTAGATGTGCCCTATAGCCAGCTAAATCTCATCTGGACCTTCTGAGCTGCCTCTGTATCATCAGAAATGGGCAGAAATGGCCATTCCTCTTCCATAACGGCAGCAGTTTAATGCAGCTCGGATTTGAACCATCTGCTTCTTGCCCTGGCTCCTGGCTTTGGGGAATTTCTCCTTGTAGGCATCCTGCCAACAGAGCATGGAGGAGCTGGATGACCCGGCAGGGAAATGTGGCCATTCTGTGGGACCACATGCTGGGAGCATCTTGGAGGAGCATCGATGGTTGCTTCTCAGTTGGTCACCAAATAAATGTCTTTCCCCCAAAGCAAAGTCCCTGAGGCTGGGATGGGGAGAGGAGGCTGTGGTGCTCTCAACCATCAGGTGGTGCAGCCTTCACTCCCTGAACAGGGACTTGTACCAGGAAAGTCCTCTGACATCGTTGGAGGGCCAGCTGGGAGCCAGTCAACCTGGAAATGTGGCAGAGGCACCTACAGAGGGCAGCAGGTCTCCAGCTGATGCCATCCCCTGGTCACCCCAAGGGAACTGGTGCGAACACAGATAACGTGCAGAGGGTTGTCGTCGCCTGGCTGCTCGTCTCCATGGATCACTGAGAGATCTGGGACTGGCCTTTTCCAGTATTGCTTGGTTGTTCAGTCTGGGTCAGCTTGTTTAAGAGACGTCTTTTCCCAGCTGGGATGGCACAAGGTCTCTGAGGACCACAGGGAAATAACCAACTGCAAGGACAAGCCCCCTGCACCCATGCGTTTGGCCCTGCTCTGCTTCTGGATGATGCTGAGCATCCAGCCCTCACCCTGCCGAAACGATGCTCGTGCTGGGACTGAGGAATTGCCTTTCCCATGGAAAGGGTTGTCCACCCCTGCCTTCAGGCCCAGCCTAGAGTGTGATGCAGATTAATTGACAATTAACTGGGACGTGGCATGGGGAGGAATTGGGCTCCTGGGAACCTGGAATAACGTGGCAGAAAGTGCTGGGGCTGTTTCAGTGTAAAATAGGTGCAAGCAAGAGGGAAGCTGGTTTTGGGGCCATATTATCCTGCATGTAGATGCAGGTAGAGTAGTGATGTAGGGATACAGGGGAAAGACGGTGGCGTGTGAAGTGCTTCAAGAACAAGGCAAGGGGCTGTAAATATTTCACTGTTATTTGGAACAGTTCTTAACCTTGACCGTCCTCATTCAAATACCATCCCTGTGAGCCATTAGGTTTCTTTCTCAATATTTTCAGAGGTTGGTATTTATTTATTTTACAAGTCTTATAAGGAGTGGCTGAGGGATCTGGGGTTGTTTAGTCTGGAGAAGAGGAGGCTGAGGGGAGACCTTATCGCCCTCTACAACTGCCTGAGAGGAGGCTGTAGTGAGGTGGGGGTTGGTCTCTTCTCCCAAGTAGCAAGTGATAGGATGAGAGGCAATGGCCTCAAGTTGCACCAGGGGAGGTTTAGATTGGATATTAGGAAAAACTTCTTCACGGAGAGGGTTGTCAAGCACTGGAACAGGCTGCCCAGGGAAGTGGTGGAGTCCCCATCCCTGGAGGTATTTAAAAGCCGGGCAGACGAGGCGCTTAGGGACATGGTTTAGTAGTGGACAGGTACGGTTGGACTCGATGATCTTAAAGGTCTTTTCCAACCAAATGATTCCGTGATTCTGTGATTCTATTTTGTTTTCCTTTGAATTTCCAAACCAATGGTATTGTTCGTCCATGCATCAACCCCTCCCACCAAATAACGTGTAAACTTTCTGGTGAATTCTAGCTGAGTTTGGTAAAGGGGAAGATATTTCTAAGACGCAAAGAGGTGGTTGAGCGAGGTGCGAGGAGACTAAGTCCACTAGAGGAAGAGCTTCACGGTGAGCACCACCAAGGTGTTAAACATCAAAGCATCAACAGGAAATCAGATTTCATAAATTTCACCGTCATGGAACATCGTGATGTTTTTTGCATTGTGTGTTGCCTCGGGGTATCAGCGATATTTTCTCCACAGGTTTCTCCCAGGTGAGTCAACATCAAAGACAAAAGCAAAGGACAATTGTGCCTGAAGTCCCACTGAAATCTTGGTGGGAATTTTCAGCCCACCTGTTTTCTCATAGGTAAAAAGAAACCAATTTGGAGACTCCAGAACTAACTTTGCAAATGTGTATATTGAGTTAACGAATTATTCCTCCCTCCAACTCCAAAAAAGTTCCCAAGCCCTGAAGAACTAGAAATCATTTCCAAAGAAAATCAAAACCTTTTCCAAAGATTTGAGGTGGCTTGTTTGTAATGACTTTCCTTCAATAAACCTGCTAATCCAATTCATTGCAGCAACCCATAGTTTGCTTCTGAGATTTAAAATCTCAGAAGTGATATGTAGGCTTTTTCCACCTCTCTACTTTGCTGGAAAAAGGACTTGAGTTCCACTTTCACCCAAAATATTTGTTGCAAATTATTATCCAGAACTGCTAGTGAACCCTAAATTCTCCTTCAAGGCCTGTGGTGACAGGACAAGGGGTGATGGTTTTAAACTAAAGGGGGGGAGATTTAGGCTGGATAGAAGGAAGAAATTGTTTACACTGAGGGTGGTGAAGCACTGGCACAGGTTGCCCAGAGAGGTGGTGGAGGCCCCATCCCTGGAAACATTCCAGGTCAGGTTGGAGGGGGCTCTGAGCAACCTGATCTGGTTAAAGATGTCCCTGCTCACTGCAGGGGGGTTGGACTGGATGGCCTCTAAAAGTCCCTTCCAACCCAAACCATTCTATGATTCTATGATTCCAATCTTACCTGGCTACCCAGTAAGGCACCTTTACTGAAAAACACAAAAGTGAAGGCATCTTGGGTGGATGCCAACTCCCCAAACTTCAGTTAAAATATTCTTCTTTGTTTATGCTCAACACATTTCCTTAGCTTCCTGAGCCACGGAAGGGAAAGGTAAGGAAAGCCATCTCAGATACCTGTTTTAGGTTGGGATGAATGAATGATGAAGACACAAGCTGCAGCGTCCCTGTCCTTGTCACCCCCCTCGGTGTCAGAGTCAGTTTCTGCTCACCCCCATGACAAAAGCTGGGTGAAATTTCCTGGGTTTGTAGCTGATTGTCAGAAAACACAGTTTCGCTTCAACCTTTGGTGGCTTGACAAACTGAGTCTGGACAAAAGCTTCAGCTCAGGGCAAAAAATGAGAGATGAATAATTGGTTTTGACTTTTTTTTCAGCCCAGCAGTTTGATTTTTCATGTTCCTGGATCAAACGAACCTCTTTTGGGGGCATTAAAATGAAAGCAAGCGAAGCGGTGTTTCTTGTTAGATTCTTCTGCTTTGCTCTTTTTTCAGCCTAGTGAATGAATCATAAAATTAAATGTTTGCAACACTCCTGATGACCACTACTGCAAAGAGACATCCATAGTTGGGAGGTTGTCCCCATCCCCCAGACAGCCATCAGCAGGAGGCTGTTATCTCAGCCAAGGACGCTACCTAAAGCTGCAGGGCTGAGACCCAAGATTCAACCTTCTCTTACATAAAGTTGTCATCCCTCATCCCAAAAAAGAGTTGGTAAACAGCCCACCGTTCAACCAGCCTCAGGCAGGATCCCTGTTGTCCTGTTTGATGAAGCTTTGGCTGACTTGCCTTTCTGCTTGTCTCGATGTGACAGCGCTCTACCCAAAATCCAGCAGTATCAGTAGGTAACACACATCAGCTTTCTGGCCTTCGGGTGGGTTGGTGGGTCTGAAACCCTGCTGATCAGGGTGGAAATGAGAATGACGGAGCTTCACAGTATCGCATGGTGCTCAAAGACCCTTTGGGATAGCAGGCACCGAAACACCCCAGCATAGTGAGATCTGAGCCGATCCCTGCCCGCAACAGCTCCAAGTAGGCGCCGGGTGCTCAGCCCAGGCAAAGCTTTTTGCAAGACAGCAAGTAGCTAACTGCACAAAATAGAGGGAAGGCAGATCTTAAAAGACCTTGCATATAAGCGATAAAGAGATATGAGGATGTGCCGTCAGCTGTCTCCCGTACCTCTCTTCCCCCCGTGCCCTAAATGGCATCAGCTGCCTTGTACTCGCTGCGGAAAGGCAGCCAGCTCTGAGGAGGAACACGACCACTCTCTTTAGATGAGATTTTAAGCAGAAACAGAACCTCAAATGGAAAGTGAGGGAGATTACAGCACCGTAACCTAGATGATTGCAAAAGGGGAAACTGTTCAGACTAGAACCTGAGTGGAGATAAACTCTCCCAAAGGTTAAGCGCATGCAATAAATATCTCCACCCCTGCTATTGGCTCAGACCGCTCTTCGCTGTGAATGGGCCAATCTAGAAAACTCAAGGACCCATACTTCTCCTCCCATTTGCAGACCAGTTTTACACCCTGTGGCTCCAGGGCATGACTTTCAACTCACACCAGCCTGAATGAGAGCGATTTGGGGCATCATTCGTAGCGGGACGGTACTTTTTATAGCCCACCAAGCCTTTGTGGGTAACGGTTCTTCTAAGGTAGACACGGTGCTAACACTAGCGCTAAATGAGCGGTGTGGTTATACTACCAGCCCTTAATTGCTATAAGCGTAACAAACCAGTTCGATTTGTCATTCAGCTGTTGTCGACAGGAAACCACTAACAGCAGTCAACTGACAACGCCAAGAAGAATTAGGGTTTCTCTTTCTGCGCGCTCTAAGGATTAAAACTTATCAAGAGACGAGCTTATGCTCTTAAGAACGCACCCTGCAAGGGATTTTTTAACTCTGGTGGACAACTAGGATCGAGCAGGATATGATTTAACCTGAACGTAGGACTCGCCAGGTAAGTGCGAATGGTATTCCAGCAACTTTGCTTCATTCCTGCTGCCTGTTTATTGCCCGGAGCTCCACTGGATGTATGGCCTCAGAGCATTTCAAGATTTGGCCCATCTCTGGTTATTGTCTATGGACTGGCAGTAATTAAGCCCTTAAAAATTTGATGTGGGATGTTCAAGGGAATGGGCTGCCGCGGATTGGGGCAGGGTGCGTCTCTTTCTTTCCTTCTGGCAGTGTCTCTGTGCTGAAATCGGGGCACTCTCTGAGGTGGGACTGATGCTCTAAGTCAGACATTGACCCGGCAGGTTGCCTCTTGGGCACAGCTCAACCTCTTCCTCTTGAAAAAAATAAAAGTAGATGAAAGCCCTTTACATAGCAAGGGGTGAATGAGTTTCTTACAGCTGAACTCCTTGGAGATGAGAGAGAATTTAACGGGAGGTGGAAGTTTGGATGCTCAGGCTCCAACGCAGCAACCCTTGCTGATTTGAACCCGTGCATGCTGCGTACGGTGCAGGGAAGGACTGAGACTTTTATTGCCCTTCTGCCAAGGGGCACATTTGGGGCTGAGGATCTTTGCTTTCTTTTGACCCACAGACGGGTTGGATGGTCTCCTTGAAGGTAAGATTTTGTTTTCACCAGCTCCTCCATTCAAGGAGGTTAATGCTGGTTGTGGACAAAGCTTCTGGCAAGTTGGAGATCTCCAAGGGAGTTGTAGGAAGGATGGACTTACTGCTTCTCCCCTGGTCACTTCCCATCTCTACCCATGCAGAGCCTACACTAAGTCCATAACTTTCATTCTCGATTAAAATTTAGGCCAGACTCAAAATTCCATGGTGCTCTAACTTGGAGCCTGGATATCTCAGAAGCCACCTTGCTTGCTGTGCCAATTCTGGGAGGGAAGAGCAGTTGCAGTGTTGTGAGGTATTTGCATCTCAGACCTCCTCAGGTGCTTGCTCGGAGCTTTGCATCCAGCAATGCCTGGCAAGCCGACGCTCTTCAAGGTGCTACAGTTACCATTGTCGTGAAATGGGGGCATTTCTTGCCTTTCTTGCAGGGCTGCTGTAATATTTAATTGATTATGGATCTTTAAAAGTGCAAAATCAGGACAAGGTGCGTACGCTGTCGGCAGCAGCGGTTCCTGCTGCATGCAGAGCACGCACACGTGGTCCCTGCTCTGGTACGTGCTGGCGAAAAGAAGGCAGATGGAAATTAAGAAGAAAAAAGGACAGCTGCAGGGCAGCAAAGGCACCCTCATTAATATGCTCCGTTAGTCATTCTGTCAAGGTTTACGTAATTTTTATCAGAAGATTTGAGGGCTGCAGAACTTGTGATTTCTTGCCCACGTTTTGTTTTTTCTCCCAGACCTCCCGCCGCATTATCGTTATACTGATGCACAAAAATCTATGAACAAAGCTTCTGGCCCATTCTTGGTTTGTTCTGCCAAAATAGGGCTCTCGCTGCACCTTGAGGGTTATGAAGTCAGAGGCTGAGTTTTCTGATGGAGGAGGAAAGACCCAAGACATATTTAAGTGAAAATTTTGCAACGGTGCTACTGATTTTTCGTCATCTGCTTTTCTAATGATTTTCCGTGTTCTGCTTAATCAGTGTGGGGTGTTCTGGTATGCATTTATACCCCGGGCTCTCAGCTGAGATGCTGTGCTCCCCAGCCCCTGTTAAATAAGGCCACAATATCCCAGGCTGAGCATCCCACTTCTGCACAATTAGGCCTGTGCGTCCATTTCAGACGAGGATATCAGCTCTTTTATTTCTGCTTTGTGACTTTCCTCTTGACTGACCTTTCAGCCTTTAATTCTCGGTGGCACCTTTATGGTCATGTCAGAATCCAAAAAGGTCTTGAGGCCATATTTAGGTGCAGACAAGGCTTTTTGTCGTCTCGATCAGGTGTGGAAACAGGTCACCACGGATTTCACAGGGGTCATGGCACCGTGTTGAGCAGAGTCGGAGTACTTGGGCACGCTATTACTTCATCATTATTTGTCTTCCTTCCTTCCCCTCATTCTTTCCATTCTCTCTATGTTAAAAAGGGAGTTTCCTCGCTGCTCTTCCATGGCTGACGAGACTCTGGAGGCAACCAAGCGTTGACTCCATGTGGGTGAGCTCCACGTAGTCAATTGTTTTCTGCAGGCCCACAGAGTTCAACTATGGGCAAGAATTTAGCAAGATACCTGGGGCTAAATCCTGCTGGAGCCCTCGGCAGCCCCAAAGTTTCCATTCACGGCTTCATTTTATGGGTGCAAGTCAGCTTTCTCGTTAGGTCAGCACCACATCGCAAGATTAGAAGTAGCTGAGGGGATTAAAAAAGGATGCAATTCACCCTTGGCAGAGGGCTTGGCAACAGGGACCCGCTGCTCCTTGTGGAAGAAGTGGCTGCACCGCTGGACATCACTGTGAAGCTCATAAGTACGTCCCTGTACGAAACAGGATATGCAGGGTCACGGTTATTGCTTTAAAATAAATGCTAAGGCGCAACATACGCCATCCGAACGTAAACCAGACCTCCAGCATTTCATGCTGGCCAAGCCATGGGCCTCTCACAGGTCAGCCTGTTTGCCACATCAGGGTTAAATCCATGTGAATTCATTTCACTGGCCAGCCAAAAACATCCCCCCCAAAACCCAAAACTCAAACCACAGCAGCTCCGTGTGTTGAAATAAAAAATAGGTTTTTAATTATAATTTTTTTCCAAGAAAATGTTGCAACTGAGTGGGAGAACAATGTTCCTGAGGTTTTACAGAGCAATTTTGGTCAGTTTTAATTCGGAAAACATTGTGGGCTTGCCTATTGAAACTTCCAAACGCAATTATAAATGACCAAAGGAGAGGGAGACAGTTGAGCAAAGGTGTGGGAAGTGTGATCAATGAGGAATTTTTGCAAGAAGGAATGTTTCTTCATTTGCGGGAGCCACTGCGAAGAAGGAAGGAATAAACTTCTTGTCCACCACGGGCAGGACAAGCAGTTGTAGGTCTTTCAGTGAAGGAAATTAGTGCCGATCGTTAGGAAGTCATCTTAAGGCTATGGGAATTGAAGGGCTGGGATAGACGGATGGGGAGCCGTAGGCATTTCCATCACTGAAAGCTTTGAAGCGCAAGTTAGGTGGTCTCTCAGATGCAAGGTAGGTCCACCAGATTAACGACTTTCTAGGGGCCAGTCCTACGTTTCTGCCATCTTGCGAAATATATGTGACTTCTGAAGTGAAACGCGCTTTTCAAAATCTCTCTCCTGCATTTCCCCCTCTTTATTTATTTACCTATTTACAAAACTATTCGCCAAATTTGACCAAATCTCACTGATCGTTTCTGCTCCTCTGGAAACCGTGAAATGTGTTGCTGATCAAAAAGCACCCTGCAGGACCCCTCGGGTCCTGTGCGTCGGCACGTAGGAGACAGAGCAGAAGTAGAAAACATATGGTTTACAAATGAATCCTTTGCTACCTAATGAGGGGAGAAGTGTGAAAAATTATTCAGTTGTCCAGGATGTCTGGTCTGCCTTACTGGCATACTGTTGAATATGCAACGCTTTTGGTAGATGAAGGTTGGTTGAAAAAACTCTTTGTGCCATCTGCTTAAGGATCCTTACAGCCAAGAGGCAAAAGAGGCGATTGGCCCTGTGCCCAGATCCCCGGGGTCCCAATTTACTACATTATGGTGTATCCTCGTACACAGAAGGTCACAGCATCCCCTTTTCTCATGTCTCTGTGCTTCCCCGGGTTATGGTGGCTAGTGGTGAAGGGCCATCAGGTCACACGAGGTGTCCTCATAACAAGGTACCCCTCTTCTGCATGAAACCCCGGTGCGGGAAAGGAAAACCTTGACAAAATGCCACGGGCAGAGGAGCTGCAGGACTTCTTTCAGCCCAGATGATTGCCTGCCCAACACCCGAGCCATGATGGCATCCACACTTATGTGAATAGCTGCTAATGGTGAACGGCTTGGAACTGTGAAAATTTGGGGCAGAACATCTCAAAATACGTATATGGGAGGATGATGCTTGAGAAGTGGGCTTTGAATAGAGGTTAAATCTGATCTGTGGAAAAATCAAGGTATCACCCGCAATACATGATGGAAGGAGGGAGAACTAAGGTCATATGAAGCAAATGGAGAAATTTATATAAAAGCTTTAACTTGACTTTTATCTCAAGAGTGTTTCCTGGCTGTCTCTTACGTATTTGGCCTTCACCATTTTAGAAGCACAGGAAGAAGACCGCAGCTGCTTGCGGCATTAATATAGCAAACTTGCATGGGGAATTATTCTTTTTCTAGTGAAAGATGTCAATATGCGTGGTGTTTTTGTGACAGAACTTTTCAAGAGTGGTGATTTTCCATGTGTCCTGGTTTTGGCTGGGTTAGAGTTACTTTTCTTCCTAGTAGCTGGCGTAGTTCTGTGGTTTGGATTTAGTATGAGAATAACATTGATAACACACTGATGGTTTAGTTGTTGCTGAGCAGTGCTGACACCAGGCAAGGACTTTCTTTTTCAGCTTCCCATGTTCTGCCAGGAGCACAAGAAGCTGGGAGGGGGCACAGCCAGGACAGCTGACCCAAACTGGTCAAAGGGCTATTCCATACCATATGATGTCATGCCCAGTATATAAAGTGGGGGGAGTTGACCGGGGGGCAGCGATCGCTGCTCGGGGACTGGCTGGGCATCGGTTGGCGGGTGGTGAGCGGTTGCATCACTTGGGTTCTTTTCCCTGGCTTCTGTTTGTCTCTCTTGTTTTCCTTTTCATTGCAATTTTTATTACTATTACTACTACTACTACTACTACTACTACTACTATTATTATTATTATTATTATTTTATTCAACTATTAAACTGTTCTTATCTCAACCTGCGAGTTTTCTTACTCTTGCCCTTCCGATTCTCTTCCCCATCCCACCAGGGGCGAGGGTGAGCGAGCGGCTGTGCGGTGCTTGGTTGCTGACTGGGGCTAAACCATGACACCATGGAATGCTTTTTTTCCTGGAAATTTTGGTGGAAAAGTGGGAAAAAATGTTCTGTGTGAAAGTTCTGTGGGGGCTGCCAATGAATAACAATGGTGCACAGAAGGGAATTGTGAATGTGGGACTCTGTACAAGAGAGGTCTTAGCTAGGTGGGAAGAAATCCCGGTTGTTTAAATGTGGTACTGCACGGACATCAACCTGTCCTGCTGATGCTAGTGAGAGTATGGACACAGGCAAAGCAAGAAATTTGAGGAAATGAGATTTCTTCTGGCTCTGATGCAATAGAATTAGACCAGATCAAAGATGAGATAACCTGAGAGTGAATCAGCCGCATCACTTCTGTGCCGTAAATAATGACTTCTGCAATAGACCTGGCTGCAAGGTCTGGCCTTGTTCTGCCACGTTTCTGTTTCCTTCGAGTACCATGGGGAAGTTTGAATATTCTTTTAATTCTGAAAGTCAAGCTCATCTTCTAATTTTGAATAAGGGATTAAAAAATGGTGGTGTTTTTTTTTTTCTTTACTAGCATGAAAAGGGAAATAACGCTGAGGCAGGCTCTTGGCTGCTGCAAGTAGCCAAGAGGAGGCATGGTGTGAGCAGTGTAGAGGAAGCCTGGCAGGGAGGACTGGTGTGGGTAGGAGAGAAGAATCAGCACCATCATGTCCAGCATGAGCAGGATCTTGGGAGCAAGGACCACGCTCTCCTCCAGCAAGGTTTTGTGAGGGCCGATCCTGCCTCGGGGCAGAGGGCTGTGCTAGATGCTTCTCCAGTGGCTGTTTTCTGCAAGCGGTTGTACTGATTCTGGACAGTGGAAATTCACACTTCCATGATGTCACCAGAAAGGTGTCTGTTTTAAAATGCTTGCATTTCTCCCCATTAGTTCTCTTATTTATATGTGAGAAGAAGAAAAAGAAAAAAAGTCACTTTCTCCCTCCAAAAAGGCTTTTCCTAACTGGGGCCAGACAAAATCTCTTTGTGGTCCCTACTAGCAGAATATCCCCCAGTTACCATCAGCCAAAGCCACTGCTGCATTTTCATCCCAGTCCCTCGAGGTAGCCCTGCGATGCCCACAGGATTCAACAATAAATAACAGTAGTTATTTAAATAAGAGGGAGCCCATCACCACCCTGCACTCGGGGTGGTCTGGTACCCGTGTCTGAGTGTCATCCCAAACATGGTGACATGTTTAGGATAGTAAATCGAGGGAAAAGGGACCGCCTGTCTCTTGGAAAGCAGAGACCCAACAGGCAGTGCAACCTCAGCAACCAGGCTAGATTTTCCTAAACACCACCCAGGAGCTAGCAGGGGATGGGGACTACAAGGGGTTTGGATGCAGCCACCTAATTTTGAAGGGTGGGAGAACGAGCCCTGATATTTTACTAGTCTATTTTACTAGTCGAGATGCTGCCGCAGAGAGCTCAGAAAGTCTAAGTGCTCAAAATGGAGGCTGGTGGGTTGGTTATACTGCGTCAGCATCTTCCAGGAGCAACAGTACGTCGCATTAAATAAGCTTTTAATCTGCTAGAGGAATGGAAACAGGGAGGTTCAGGTGGTAAATTAGGCTACTCGTTCTTAACAGGGGAGAGAAAAACACGGCCAGACCATGAAAACAACATCTGGAGGGAATGAGCTGCCCAGCTTTCGCAGCAGCAGTATAGGGAAGCAGCCCTGGGGGCCAGTTGGAAGAGGAGAGGTGCCTTCATCCCTCTTGGTGGTTTCAGATCCAAGCCAGAGTCACCTCTGTGGCAGACACCTTAACAGGAACACTTTCGGTTCAGTGTGAACTGGATAAAACGCAGTAGGAGTGGGGGATGCTGCAGAAGGAGGCTATGCGGTGGGCCACCGGTGTAGGCCTCTGGCTGTGGGGTCATCCTGGTGGGCTGGGGGTCATCTGGAGGGAGGCTGCCAACATTTTCTGGTCCCTCTTCATATCCCGTGGGTCCTGGAGGTCTTTCTTACTGGCAAGCCTAAGAGCCCATGGGCATTTACCGCATGGGCTGGACCTCCGGCCTCCATGCGTGTCTTACAGGGAACTGTAAAAGGTAGCAGAGACAAGCCAACCTCAGGTTTCCACACTCGTGTAGAGGCCTGCAAAGATACTGGAGAACATCTGGGGACTGACGTATGAAAACAGGGTGGAAACAACTGCCAGACAGCCCCTACTCGGCTGGGTGAGATTACGGCCTGCGCTTTCAGGCTGGGGAAGCGAGGCAGATGGAGCCCATCTGGAGCGACCCAGGAGCTGCATATTGAGAGACTTTCTCTCTTTTTAGTGCCCTTTTTCACAAGCTTTCTCAGTGGTCTCCCTCCAGCTGCTTTCAGAGGACATCCCTGGGCTGCCGCTTCATGATTTCTGAGAAAGCAAACTGCAAAGGGCACTCTCTGCCTGGGCTTCTTGACTCCTGGTCTCATCTCATGGCCATGAGATGCCCAGCCTGGAGGAAACAGAAGAGGCACAAGGATGAAGCGATGTGCCCCAGCTGATGTGCAGCGGCACAGCCAGGATATCTTAGATACCAAAAAACCTCCTTGGGATGCAACAGGCAGACCACACCGTATCTAATCCTTTTTATTTTTACTCCTTGCTTCTGAGCTGCTTGAACCGTGGCTGTCACTGAAAGGGTCTTCACAGCAGCCTGGCCGCAGCTGCTGGGTTTCCCCACCGTCGGCATCGGGAGCATGTCTCAAATCAGAAGTAGGTTTCTGTCTGGAGCCGCCACGCTGTTGCCCTGTTTCCCAAGATGACTTGGCAGCCACTAGCTTATTTCTAAGCCTTTGCTGCACCTCCTTCCTACCTCAGCGATGGATGACAAGCAGCTTTTTAAAAACGCAACTTCCTTTTTCATAGGAATAGGAAGTGAATCTCGCTCAGCAAAGAGAGTTCAGGTACCTCAGATGTGCTCTCCACCAAAGGATGAGCCCCTGCCCTAAAGCTCAAAGCGCTCCAGCTAACCTTGAAGCTGTCTTCTCCTTCCCCAACCCCAACCTGACCACCTCCATCTCTCTCCCCTGCCCTTAGCTGGAGGAGAATTGAGCAGGCAAAACACAAGCCGGTGAGGGAGAAGTTTGACAAATCTGCAAGGGCTTCCTCATTTCTGTACCTCCTCGGTATGCAAACGGCAGGCCTGGCTCTGCAGCAGACCTGGCCAAGGGGCGATGGGGTGGGTGTCTGTCCTGCTTGTCTTCAGACCACCCTGTGCTGACCCTCTAGGACAAGGGGCATGGTGTGACCCCCGAGCGCTTGTGGCCCAGCCAGCCTTGCAGCCCTCCACGGGGTTCTCTTCCTTTGTCAGGAGCACCGAGCAGTTGCAGAGCCAAGGCTGATTTCCATGCCATGTGTCTGGTGGGGTCTACTGGGGACGGCGCTTCACAGCCCCATGAGCTGGGGCATCAGGCATGTGCATCCTGGAGCAGCTGCTCCCACCTCGCACAGCATCGTGTCCTCAGCCAGTCTCGTCTTGTCCTTGGCTCTTACGGCTGGTAAAGGTCCTTCGCCTTGACCTCAGCTTAGATCTGCTCCGTGAAGCCTTTCCTCCTGTAAACAACATCACCAGTGTGCGGGTGACCTTTAGGTTGTGCATCACACTCGGTGGATGTCGGTTTGTGTTTGTCTTTCTCAGTGAGAGCAGCTGAAGTGCAAAGCACATGAGGTCATTCCAGCCTCGAGGTGGTTGGGACCAAGAGTCCCTTCCCTCCTGCTGACCCATATAACACAAAAATGACATCATACAATTACCCACAGAGGTTTACACAGTGGTTTTTTTGGGGGCCTCATCTCTGCAACAGCTTAAACAAATACATTGAAAACACCCTGGAGAAGCCAGCTCTTTATGCACCCTATGGGAAGCCTCAGGGGTCTGCAGAAACAAATCCTGCTTCTTATACAACATTTATCTCCTAAGGCAGAGGTGTTTCAGTCTCCCTACCGAACATGCCGAGGCAGAATGAGAAAGTCACTTCCTCAGAGTCACCCACAGGTCCCTGTCCAAGTCTTCATTCGTTAGACCACGCTGCTACGGTTGAGTGGGTTCATAGAGGGTTTGGGGTCACTGGAACAAGATGCGTTTCATCTGAAAAAGGTCTTTTTTTAATCACAGAAAGGAAAGATCATTGCAAAGCCAGTTTGTTCAGCTGTTTCCTAAAATTTGGTGGTTTGCACAGTGGAAGCACGACCCATTCACAGTCATTGTAGCTGTTTTTAATGACAGCTGTTAATAGCCTGTGGGTTTTGCTGGGTTTAGTGTCTGGCTTCTCTTTGGGTTTCTCGCCTTCCTCACTGCTATTTTCATTGGCCAGGTTGTCTGGGAAGTGTAACTCCCACCCCCTCCTGGATGATCATTTTTATATTCAAAATAGAGCAAGGAATCCTTGGGGGGAAGAAAAGAGTCAGTTCTGACACAAAGACCTGATTAAAAAAAGAAAGCCCATTAAATTAATTTGCAAAATCAGGCTGCTCCTGCAATCTGGGGGGGTAACATTCGAAGCGGTTGGTCCCATGGATGGTGTGGATGCGGTGGGAGCCAGAGGTCTCTAACAGAGAAATTCTGCAAGGGCCCTCAGCCCCATGGAGCGTCGGTCATGGGTCGCACCAGTGGTTCGTCCGTCCTCGGATCGCGTCTCCAGGAGCAGCTCCGTAGGAAGCAGGCAAGTAGGGAACATCCCACCCCCATCCACATTCCCAGAAGGGTGGGGAGAAACCCATCAGGTTTCTCTCTGTCGTCTTCCTCTCTCCCATCCCTCCTTCACATGATGCCCCACTTGCCCTGTTTCACTTCCCCGAGATCTGTGGGGTAGAGAGATGATGGTAGAGAGGAACTGCTAAGATCTAGCCCCGAGGGATGGTTTGCAGGGATGCTGTTTCCTTGGTTTACTGCAAAAGGAGAGGAGGACAAGTGAATGCCAGGGCTTGGGGGGGAAGAGTGGGTATATGTGTGGGGAAAGCTCTCTGGGGTTGGACACAGCTGTGGTGAGTAGGGGAAGGGCTCTGCATCCAGTAGCTATCTCCGACATGGCTTTCCAAGCGGTTGGAGGTGTTCAGGTGGGGAACTGGAGTTGTACGTCTTTCCCTACAGCCCTTTGCTTCATCTGAGGACAGCGGGAGGGAGCATCTTTCCCTCGGAGACCTGACCCAAGGAGGGGGTCTCTGACAGCATCGAACGCCTGAGCACCAGCCTGCCGCCAGCTTCATTGCTCCTCTTGGGACACGGCTAGCAGGTCCCAATAAATGCTGTCCCCTTGCTAGGAAGAGGCAGCCGCTGGGATGCAAGGCCTCCAGGAAGGAGGGCAGAAATGTGGGTGACCACAAGTAGAGGTGTGGAGGGACATCCCATCAATCTCCTCATATCCCCAGGGCTGTGAGGACCAGGACCACCCCACGTCCCTACAGACCACCATAATGTGCCCACAAAGCGCTGTAAAGCAGAGCATCCTTTCAGTGCTTCAAGGGGGCCTATAGGAAAGATGGGGACAGGCTTTTTAGCAAGGCCTGTGGTGACAGGACAAGGGGTGATGGGTTTAAACTAAAGGAGGGCAGATTTAGGCTGGATATAAGGAAGAAATTTTTTACACTGAGGGTGGTGAAGCACTGGCCCAGGTTGCCCAGAGAGGTGGTGGAGGCCCCATCCCTGGAAACATTCAAGGTCAGGTTGGAGGGGGCTGTGAGCAACCTGATCTGGTTAAAGATGTCCCTGCTCCCTGCAGGGGGGTTGGACTGGATGGCCTCTACAGGTCCCTTCCAACCCAAAGCATTCTGTGATTCTATGATTCTATGATCACGCATTTTAGCCAAGCGAGCATGGACTGTGCCCACTTCCACAGGACTTAGACCTCAGTTAGGGGTGGCCTCTGGAGAGGATTTCTCCCTGCTGTGCTCCAACTTGCCCATAGCCCATCCACAAGTCTGGCCCACACACGCTTTGGGCACCACATAGATTTGGGTTGAAATTTGGGTTGAAATTCCATCTACCACAGAAATTGCTGTTGACCAATTGCAATTTCATGATAAGACCTCTTACACCCGAAGAACCCCAGAGATGCTCCAGGTACCCAAAGAGATGTGCCTGCTTGTCCTGGCCCCATCCTCCTCCTTTCCCCCTCCAGTGCATCCCACCTCCCTGTGCTGCAGGACCTCAGGTCCCGCAGAGCCATCCCCAGCAGACCTACGCAACGCCTGGGGTGAGCTCATGAGGAAAGCGTGTTTAAGGGTGGTGGGATGAGCAGCCTGACCTCCTGCTCTACCCCCTCCCAGGACCCCGAGCCCTGGCTCTGCTTCTCAGCATCTCAGCTGAGCATCTGCCAGGTTCCAGCAGGGCTCAATGCTCAAAGCAGCCATTTTTCCTCCAGACAGATGTTTTGATTAGCGAATGACCACTCTGGTAACAGGCGGCTGTTTTCTACTTCTGGAGAGAGCAAGAAGTTTTTATTATCTTCCCCCCGCCCCCCATCAAGAAACTCTTTGCGTCTGCTTAAGCTCAGGGTCCTGGAAATCTGTGCGCTCCCACCCCCCAGTCTCACACACAACCTTCTCCAATGGGGTGTCCCAGCTCTTCAGAAAGGCCTGAAACAGCCAGATTTTCTGCTTGGTTTGTTTGTTTGGGCCAGGTTCACCGGCAAAGCATGGCTTAAGAAAGACAGTAGATTCAGGGCAGACTTAAGGTGCAGAAATGTCAAGCTGGGTAGGATTTGATAGTAGCAAGAGATCCCAAAATAAGCCAGTGGGCTCCAATCTCATTTCTGTAATGCATACCCCTCACCGAGGCGTAAATCACAGGAGCACAGAGCTCCTGCATTTGTTCTCTGGCTGTTCTGTGCTGGCAAGGGACAGACATTGCCAAGACCAGTTTGGCCACACCGGTTGTGCTCAAGACTGGGACCTGCAGCAGCACAGCACCAACATTAGCACCTCACCAGCATCAGCTGGAGAGCCTGGCTGATCCTGGAGTTGCCTTTCATGCTCGCTCAAAGACCTTTTACACAGGCCAGAGAGTTTGAAAGAGGCCTCAATGCAAGCAGAAATACAGCTTGGTATATTTATCCAACAAGGACTGGATTGGATCTGAACATTGCCAGTAGTATATTCCCAGTTCTCCAGTAAGGATGCAACATGCAAGCCAGACATCTACTTCACTCCCCAGCAAAAACCATGATGCTTCTTGCTCCTGGGCTCTCCAGCTCTTCATGGGGACTTTCTGCATCGCTGTAATCCCTCCTCACGCAGCCTGGTCCTATGAGCAGCAGCTTTTGGCTATGAAAGTCCCCCCGATGTTAGCTGGAGACCCAGTGCTGTGTGTATCACCACAGGAGGTCTCGCTGCTCTCCCACTTGCAGGGAGGGGTCTTCAGCAAGACTTTGGCCACTGTGTCCTAGAGGACGGTGGCCGTAGCCTCCACCTTCTGGTTCTGAGAAAGACCTTCTGCATGGTCAGTGCTGTTTATAGCACAGCACACTTGTTTGTAGCTGTCTTCTAACCACCTCCTAGCAACAAAGCCGCTAATCATTTAAAAAAAAAAAGATAAAAAGAACTTGACCAAAACCCAGCAAAAGTAGAAAACAGTCACAGTAGAAAATGCTTAGCAAAACAGTAGCCAATCTTTGTTCCTACTTAAGTAGGTGATCTCACTAAGATCTTCAGTAATTCTCCGGTTTTGTGTCTTGCAAAGCAATCCAAGGGCGGTGCCAGGTCGGGAAATGTATTGAAAAGCTATTTTATTGAAGAAAAAGAGAATTTAATGCATCTGGGATGTGCCTTGAACTGGGGTATTTTTTTTTTTTTTTTACTGAACTTTTTTGCTCCTTGCTGATGCAAAAATGCAAATCTGGAGTAATTAAATTATTGTAAGCGAAATGAGTTGATTTCAGCAATTCTTTATGGTAGGGGAAGGACATACAAAGAGAAATTCAGCATTTGAAACCCTTCATAATTGCCTATATCTGCATTTGCAAAGTAATTTTTTTTTAGGGTTTTTAATGCCATTTCCTTTTAAAATGTGTTTTCTTAAAAAAGACATTCTGAAGTTTTAAAATGAAGTGAAAAATCTAATCTTGGTAAACTATAAAAACACTTTGTCGGACCCACCCTAGAATCTGAATGGAAAAGAGGGTCATTTTGTGATTTCGCTGGGCTTGGGGGTTTTTTGGAGCTGCCCTCACAGTGAAACGCTGTTGTCTTGCTTGGGTCTTAATCTCTTTTTCCATGGCACAGTTTCATGGGGGTGAGGCAAATGATGAGCCAAGACTTCTGTTTTTCTGCTAGATTCTGTCTTGTTTTTTCCCCGTGCCCGCCCATGCAATCCCAGGGCTGTTTGTCTGTGTCATCCACATCCCTGTTGCAGAAGGTGTTGCTGCATTCACATCAAAACCAACTTTTGAGCTCTTGCTCTGGTTGTGGAAACCAGCCAACAGCAGTAGATGGTGTGCCCGCGGTGCAGGGCTGCTTACTGTGAAGATGGGATGGGTAACAAGCCCATGCCTGCAGCGCCTGGCTTAGCACAGGTACCTCCATCCTTCCTTCTGCTCTGCTGCAACAAAAGGAGTAAGCGCATCTAGCAGGTCCAATTCGACACTGTCCTGTTTGCTTTAGCCCACCCTGAGCACTCAAAAGAGGCCAAACACAGGTGCAAGGCAGGTCTCCAAACCCTGTGGTTAGCAAAGACTCGTGTCCATCTCTGCTGGACCTTGGTGCCCTTGGAGTTCCAGGTTCAGCTTGATGGGTTGCTCCTGTAGGGTATGTTCATAGAATCATAGGACCACAGAACGGTTTGGGTTGGAAGGGACCTTTAAAAGTCACCTGGTCCACCCCTCCTGCAATGAGCAGGGACATCTTCAACTAGATCAGGTTGCTCAGAGGCCTGTCCAACCTGACCTTGAATGTTCTCCAACCTTCTTTGAAGATGGCGGAGCGATACGACATTTAGTCACATCCTCTCCTCTCCACCATGTAGTTGTCGTCCAAATGCCAGCCAAAGCATTGCTGGAGCAGGGCCTTGTGGTGGGATCATCAGAAGACCTCCCCTTGGCCCCTTGTCGCAGGAACGTCTGTACCTGCATACAGCTCTCGCTAGCCAAAATGTCACCTTGGCTGCCCCTCTGAAGGTTACTAAAATTACCTGCTGTTGTCCTACAACAGAGGACACACAGCATGTTTCAGAGGTCCTATACGAGCATCCAGCGCTCCTGTGACCCGCATGTCCGTCCCACACGCGTTCAAAGCTGGGTGCTACACAGAGCTCACCGTCCTGGTGTCTATTGACTTCTTCAGCAAAGGCTTGCTTGCCTCTCCCAGGAAGACTTCTGCATCAAATATTTTTACTCAAAACTTATCAGCAGCGAAGCTGGGTTATTTTTTGCTATAACTTTTCAAGCATACAGAAAAATTTTGCGTTGCCTTAAAATTGTTTTTGTTCCATTTGATTTTTTTTTGCTTGAAAAAGAACTTGTTTTATAAATCTTCTGGTTTTGAACTTGAGTAAAGTTGAGGAAACAAGTTTCCCCACTCTCAGTTATTAAATATGAACAAACATTTTTAGACGTGAAAACCTGTAAATTCGTAAAAGGAAATTTTCATGCTTTTCTGAGTTACTGTTTTCCCCCAGTGCTCTTTTCCACTGGGGGGGGGGAAAAAAAGGCTGGGAGAAGTACTATCAGTTACTTTTCTCAAGTTTTTTTTTTTGGTGAAGCTAATTTTAAAAAACATTAATCAGAAGTAGAAACACTGTGGAACAACGTACATTCAACTCAGCCGCCTTTTTTTGGAAAAAAAAAAAATTACTTTTTAAAAAATGAAAACTCCACCAGCTGTGGGCTGGGAGCTCACCAGCAGCTCTCCGCATCTGACAACATTTGTCTGCAGCGCTGTTTTGGGATTTTCTATAGCACCTGCCGGCTTGAAGGATGGTCGCGTTGGCTGCCGAAGGCTGCAGAGGCAACCTGGAGAGCGTGACCGGTGGATTTCGTAGGGACTGTGAATACGCAGAGCTGTGCTAATGTTTTTTGTGTGTGGGTGGGAGTGAGTGACCTTTGTGGGAGCCTTTTCGCCGGTTCCATTTCCCACTCGTGCTGGGACGTGCTGTTCACTTCTCCGTGCTGCTTTGCACAGATGCGTCTTCCACACATGCGTGTGGGGAGAAAGCTCAGCTTGTGCAAATGTGCCGAGAGGCGCTTCCAGTCTCAGCGCAGTGCAGAAAGGGGTTGCAATGTCCCCCTGGACACAGAAGCAGCCTGGGGAGATGCAAAGGTTAGAGCGTGGTCCCCACTCCTCTAAAACACTGTCAGAAGAGTTGGGATGGCCATAAGGCCCTGATGGGACTTGCTGAGGTTGACCTTCCTTCATGCCTTTTCCCACTCTGCCCCACCAGTGCTGTCACTGAGAGCAACTTGAAACCCCAAAATATGCATCCACCATCCTGCAGATGGTCCATCAATCCTCTCGTAAGATCATCTTGGTGACATGACTGGCAGTTGAACCATATTGCTGACTCATGCTATATCTCACATCCCCTAACTGTTGAAAAGACGGCAATTGCCACGTATGTATCGCCCATCCAGGAGCAGAGTATACCAAAGACCCTGAGATGCTCCAGTGAGATAGTAACGAGGACTGTAGATGGATATCCAACACATAGGTAGACCCTGTGCCTTTCATGGTTGGTAATGAGTGGTACCTAAAACTTGTCTATCAGCCAGCCTCGACTCGAAACAATACCTTGCAGTTCCCTGGCTGAAAAGGGAACTCCAGCTACTCTCACTTACTATCCTCGCAAATAACGCCATTCAGAAGCAGAAATCCAGGCGCAAAGTTCTCTTCCACCAATTTGCAAGTGGGAGAGCGGGAAAAGCTCACTTGATAAATCACGTGCCATTGCACGACAACCAGATCTTCCAAGCAAAGCAAACCCCGGTTGCAACCTGGAGGGGAGGCTGCCAAATTAAAATGAACTTGCTGCAGGAAACGCTGTGGCTGATTCAGTGGGCGAAACTTCCCCTCCAACTGTGTTGTCAGTGCCCGGAGCATTGCTGAGACCTGGGTACAGATGGATGGGCCATCTGTAAACTCAGGTCAAAGAAAGTTTGGATGCTGAAAAACTTTTGACTGGGGGGAAAGATGTGCATCGAGCTATCCTGAAATATTTCACTGATTCCTTCCATTTTGCTCACTTTATCTGTGAAAATAAAAATGAGGCAGAAGGGAAAAGATATTTCAAAAAAATAACGCCTTAAAATATTGGGATGGCTCTGTTGGAAACCTCATTTCAGAGTCCCAGTTTTTGAAATATTAGATATGTGCTAGAAAGCAAAAAAAAAGTCGCTTTTACTGCTTTTACTCTATTTTTTCCCTGCAAGTCTGGTGTGCTGGAAGCTTTTTTGAACACGTCTGTTGGAGTCTGACTATCACGACACAGCGCCAGACTGACATTTGGGGGAACTGACTAACCACATTGGTCCCTGGACCTCCAGTCCCCGATCCTCCATGTCCATTGCAGACCTTGAGGTATTTTGGCAAGAATAAGAGACAACGTGTCTTTGCTTAGCTACACGTATTCGGGGGTTTGGGGTGGGTTGTTTTGGACCTCTAGCCCACACCTTTCAATGCTTTTGGTTCAAATCGGGGGCTGGGGCAGAATTTGGTGCTGGACAGTGTGGATACCTTATATACCCGTGGCAACAACACTTCAGTAATGCTGGCTTCAACTGCTCCCCACCTTTTCAGGGGGCTGAGCAGGGCGAGTTTGCCATGACTTGGCTATCTTGGCTACCCAGATCCAGTATTGTGCTAGAAGTATTGACCAGAGCTGAAATTACATTTCTTGGCTGCAAGTTAAAACAACCTTCAAGCACAAGTGTGGAAACCCTAGTGTGAACCAGACGATAGCCCATGGAAAGGGTTTGATTCATTTGTGTCTAGTGCTCCTCAAGGTGTCCAGAATGTCTGAGACCCATACGTGGGGTTGGGAAACACAATCCACAACGTATGGGAGACCCATACATGGGGTTGGGAAACACAATCCACAATGTATGGGAGACCCATACGCGGGGTTGGGAAACACAATCCACAATGTATGGGAGACCCACACCTTGTGAGAGCCCAGGGCACATCAAAAGGTTCTAGGGCGTTGCAGATGGACAACAGAGTCAAGCCCTAGGCCCACACTGTACCGGCAGGGTGGATGCAAGCTACGCTATATTTGACTCCTTAAGCTTCTTGCAGTCCTCCAAAGTGTCCCATCAGGACCCACGCCTTCATGGACAAGCTGAGTGTGTATCTGTGCTGCGTAAGCACAAGGAAGGGTGGGACTGGTACCATGTAGATAGCTACCACATCCGCGCGCGGCTCTTGCTGCATGGGAGGGACATGACCTACAGAAAGCACTGAGCAGCATGGGTACAGCTTGGCCTTGGTCCAGGGACTATGTGACACTCTTGAAGCTGTGGTACATCTGAACAGCTCAGCACAGTGATATTCCCTAGGATCTCCAGCATCCCCTCTTCAACCCTCCAACAGTGCATGCACATGGCATCACCCAGCTCTGGAGCAAGTCTGCTCAATGCCAGCTGGGGATCTCTGCACTGGGGAGGGGGCATATCCAAAGCAGTCATTTGCGCTCATTTTTTTCTGGTGACTTATAATGTCCGTCTGAGCCTCATCTGCAAAGCGTGAAACACCAGAGTTGTGTGGGAACAGAAACCACGGGGTTCACAAGGTCCAAGGTAGTAGGGGGACTGTAGATGAAATGATTTTAGACTCCACTGTCCCACTGCCCTGCATTCTCATCTTCTCCAACTTGTTCTTCACGAATGAGAAGACTGTTGTGTCCCTCAGCGTCTTTTCCCAAGCGCAGTCTCATTAAAAAGTCATCTCTGGTCTTCCTTCCAGGATGGGGTTGCTTGGGAGCAAAAATCAGCTGATGTCCAATGAGAAACACACTTCTGGAAGCAACCCAAGAAACAAGAGTAAACCTCCTCCCGCCCCACCCAAGGTAAGCCTGCAGTTTTGTGTCCTTTTGGGGTCCTCCACAGCTCAGCGTCTGGAGTGATGCAGGCAATACTTGCGTGTGCCAGCAGGAAGCACTTGAGTACTTCTATATCCTAAAATTGGGTCAGCAATTGGGAAACATGTTCAAAGGGCAGAAAACAAGTGTTCCCCCTGGGAGATTCTTCATATGGGGTGAACTGTTTAATTAACCCTTTCTTGCTCTAGGTTTTTTCTCTGTAAAAAAGGATGCCATTTTCTCTTGGGGATATGTTATGGCCGTGAATTATCTGAGTGGGCTAGAGATGGTGGTGCTCTGAAAGGCTATGTCGGGTTGAGCCTGGCACAGTTATTTGTGTGGGATGGACTGGAGAGCAGGGTAGGGGCCAGGGAGAGAAGGTGCAAGAGGCCACTGCCTGTGTGCCCTGCGTTGCTTGGACAAGAGCCCTCCAAGCTCATTCCCATATCTCTTAGACAGGGCTGCTGCCCTCAGCACTCTGCAACGCAAGATGATGTTGCTGACTTGCAAACGGCACAAAGACGGGTCAGATTCAGGCTAAGATTCAAAGCTGCAAACCGCAATGGAAACTTTACCATCGGGGAGGACAACGGGTTCACTAAAGAGGGTCTACAACTAAACTGTGTTGGGGTGGGCTGAGAATCGGGAGTGTTGAGCATCTGATGCTCCCTTTGAATTCATATGGCCTCTGCTTGCATGGACACTGACCAGTAAGACACTGGGTGGGGATTTAGGAGACTTCAAATGACAAACTCCTTGTTTAAACTTTGGAAATCACTTTATCTATCTGTCTGTCGCTGTACAGAGGACATGAATTTGTTTTCTCTTTTCTTGTGCTTGTCAGCACTGCATCCAGCAGCCAGCACAAGAGAAACTCTAGATGCAACTGTCATGTGAAAACCATCTCAGGTCTTGAGCTCTGAGAGGGGGGAGGAATTGCCTATGGTTGCTTTTGATGACAGGTGGAGATGTTTTTCGCTCCTTTAGTTTCATTTCTGAATTCTCCCATCGTTACGAAGTCCAGTTTTCATGACAGCACATGTCAGATGACCAAGAGGATGTTCTTTTCCTAAATTTCCTTCTCTCTAGCTCACTGGAGAGGAGCTGCTGCCAGTGTAAAATCAGTATCATCGATCACCTTCTGACACTCATTTTTTTTGCCGCAGGCGCTAAGCTCTCACATATCAGCGGAAGCCCATATTTCTTTCAGTTCAATTCGAAAAGGCAGCGGGTGAGCAGCTCTCCCACCCCACACTGCTGCTAAGCAGGAGTCAAAGGGTGGCATGGACAGAAAGCACTAGATGTTTTTTCTTCAGCATCTGTAGTTCACTCCTTTTGCATGTGTATAAAAATACTTGGCAGTGGTCAAACACCCGCTTTAGTCACCAGATACTGTACCTTGGACTGATCACAGGACTGATGTTTGACGTTGAGTAGAGGCCAACAGAGCCCACCCGTCCATTTCCATAGTATTAAACTCCTAGCCCACAAAACAAGGTGGTTGTGTCCCAGCTGGGGATTAGGAGCGGTCTATGGTCAATTGGCCACTCACAGGGTCTGGGCCAAACCAAACTAAGGACCATGTCAACGTTTTGAAAGTGTGCCTAGGTGAGTTGCAGTACCTTGCTGCTGTTTAATTTGCTAATATAGTCACTGCCTGCAGTTTTAGAACATATCTCTGAGCAAAGTATATTCCATGAGCCTTGGGACAATTACGGCAAAGAGTATCCTGGGTTTTCTGCTTCAAATAATATTGCAATTGTCATTTCTCAATGGGACCATTCATGTCTCGTCCCCCATTGATCCAAAATCTGGCATCAGTGAACAAGAGTTAGATAGAGCAGGGTCTAAATGAGTGGGTAGCAGATTTATGCTTTTATTCAGAGGGGAGCCAAGGATTATTCAAGCTGACTGTCAAGACAGCTATGAACACATCATGGCAAGATGTGTTAAAGCCATCATGACACAGGTGGAGCCAGATGCAGGGGCTGTTGACTGACTACCGTGGGCTCCGGGTCAGACTCCAACTCATCTGTGAAGCTGAAAGCAGGTTTTCCTGCAAACGCAGCAAAGTAATAAATGTCTTCTTTTTTCTTTCTATTTCTACCAAAGGGCAGGCAATTTATCAACATCCCTCATCTAAACCAAGCCTCTGTACAAGGTAAGATTCTTAGCTCAATTGCTGTTTTTTTTGCCTTCCCGTGGGGTTTTGCAAGATGGTGGTCCCCCAACAGCAGGGCTTGTGAACAAGCCATCATGTCACGGGCGTGCGGTTTCTGTAACTTTAGCACTGCCGGGCGGGGAGTTTATCAGCGTGTTTTGGAAGATTCAGTTTACATCATTAACTGTAGCCGCCAGTTTGCCCTGCTCATCACAGAAATTAAGAGGGAAAAGCACTCGTCTTCATTGGTTGAGCAAAGTGAGATCTGAGACATCAACTGCATGAGATTTCTCTGTCTGCTGCCCTGTCTGCAGCGTGACAACTTGGGGATGTTATATCCAGCCAGCTGAGAATTTCAGAGGAAATAGCAGGCATCAGAGAGCCCAGAGGGACTACAAAGAGAATGAGAAGAAAGAAAAGAGTATAAAATAAGGATGCACAGAGCCCCTGCTGGGAGACTGTTTGTTGGCTTCATCCACCTCTGCAATTATCTGCGGGTCGCAGATGGTGTTTTGTAGATGATTGCCTTTTAGCAGGAAGCCCTCTGCTACCTCTGCCCAGCCTCCGACAGCAACTTGTATGTATTTCTGTCAAGGAAGTTTTGCAGATTAAGGACAGAAAGAGAGATAGAGAGAATTAGAAAAGGGCAAAAAACAGAGGAAGCTTGGAAGAAAGCAGTTAGCAACACACAAAAGTTCCTCACGTGGGCGAAAGTGTAGGATTAGGGGAGACAGGGCATGAGGAAAGGAAAAAGTGGGGTGACAAATAAACAGGATGGGTGGAACAGCAGACCTAGGTCTTCTTAGGTCTTATGGAGGATGATGGAGGGTCTCTGCCATGGGGCAGACAGAGGAACTCCTGCATCATCAAAATGATCTTCAAAATTGACATTTGTTATGGAGATCAAATTCGTGGGAGGTGTATAACTCTTCAACCGTGTCAATCGGGGTGCGTTTCTGTGGGAGTACCATTTTTCCAGAAACCATGCTTTCTTTTGCAAAACTGTTTTCATGGCACATTTCCAAGCGGCTGCGCTCCCCTACCTCCACAACCGAGCAGGCACTGCCAGTTTTTCACGGGGTTTTTATCAACCTTCTCACTCTGGTGGGAAGCACAACAGAAGCTATCTTCAGGGAGGCGGCTTTTACTTCTGCTTCATGCCAGAAGGCAGAAGTGGAAAGATGCTAAAAAATACGTTAAGTACCATGTTAGCCATTTTCAGCTTTCAAAAATATTTTGGTTTGTTAGGTTCAGTTCCAGTTTTGGAGGAATATTCATACTGACAGTCTGGGGAACTTCTTGTTTTTCTCTACCGGTGCCTGAGTTTCCAGAAATGATGCTATGTCTGACTCCGTCCTGTGTGGCAAAACGGGCTGATAGGAGCCATGCAAGATATTTGAGATATCTGAGAGATTCTCATGAAAGAAGGCGATTCAAGTGAATTGACAGAGGAAGCACAAAATTCAGACAACTCAGTCATATAAAAAAATCAAAGAGCTGAATTATATCCTGTGGGAGCACTTCAAGTTCGATCATGTAAAATTATTGACTACGGAAGTGTGGCATGTAATGTAAAATCAAAACCTTTTTCTTTCAGTTTTTTTTTAATTTTTTTTTTTTGCATTCCTTGCATTTTGATTTTTTAGAGTTTTTTTTCTGATCTCGGTGTTGTGCAACTTCTTTCACAGTTTCCAGCTTTCTCACTGCTGCCTCAGATATCATTTATTTTTTTATTGTTAACAAAAGCCTAATTCCTCCTGACATTATCTAGCTTAATGGAAGTAAGACAAAGGCAGGCAAGGAGAATATACCTCTGGATTCGACTGCCATGTTGGCAGCATCGCCAACCCGCTTTTCACTTGGGGAGGGTTCTTCCATCGTGCGAGTCTCTCATTCATTTTACCATGGTTCCCTAAGCACTCACGATGTCTTTAGGGTTGGCTCTATATCTCTATAGGGCCAAAACTTACCTTTAATTCTGCACCTCTAAAGCTCCCAGCACAGCAAAGTCTTGGCCCATGGTGGTGGTTCCCAAACACAACATCTCCATTGCTACAGCTGCTGCTATTGGATAGATAAGTCATAGCAGATAGGTAGAATAACCCTGACCTTGCCCTGCCAGCTGCTCACAGCTGGATTTAAGTACCACTGGTGGAGAGAGCTGTTTGTTTTGGGTGTTCGTCCTCAGGCATTATAACAACCTGTAACTGCATGAAGAACCGGTCTCTGTGCGAGGCCGTTTCTTCTGATTGAGGAACTGCAACTTCTTACAGCTCTTTTCACTTGCTTTTGGCTAACCATAGTATGAATCGGACTGATTTTCAGGGGTGGGAGCTAAGCATGCTCTGGAAATTGAGGTCTTTTGAGGCATCGCAAGATTAGCATCAAAGCTCGCAGTCGTTTTTATTGCTGTTCCCTGAATATGGATTTGAGGTTGAAAGGAATGCTGTCAGAAACGTGCTTTTGAGCTTAATTGGAAATAGGAGGGGTTGTTTCTACCAAAAAGGCTGACTTTTGAATGGGAAATTAAAACTTCTCATAAAAAATGGGCATTGCCAATCAAAAGTAAGAGGGGGAAGGAAGATTAGAGGGAATTGCCCAAAGTGTTCAGATTTCCTAATAAAAAACTTATGAGTTTGGGTCTGATATGATTTTATGGGGAAAGCAGAAATCATCTGCAAAAATATTCACTGTGTCAAAACACAAGGCGGAAAGGTATTTGGCAGAAAGCTCTCTCACAGTGCAAGCCTGGATGTCCCAGGAGACATCTCCCATGCTGTCACACCTGGGCTTGCCGTCCAGCTGGGAGACGCAACAGTCCCAGCCCACAGTCTTCTGCATCTCCACCAATGGGACCTAATGGTGTTCCTCTTGGTGATAGCATCAACGAGGCCGGAGTGCCACCAGCAGCTGTGTGTTTTGAAGGCACGCTTTCCTAGCACACGTTTACCTTCGTGAACCAGCCCATGCCATGCTGGAACAGAAAGCTGGGCCCGTTTTCAGCAGCAGTAACTCATAGCTCAGTGCACCCAGCCGGCCACCACACGTACTATGAGTTGTCATTTACCCCACGGCCATCCTAGCGTGGCTCCAAACCAATTCATGGTCTTCTGGGGGACGCTGGCACCGTCTCAGCCTGGCTCCATAGCCGTGGGATGGTTGCAAATACTTTCCATTCATGATGGGGCAGCGGTGGGAAGACTGGTTGAATCATTTCTATTAAGCCATCAAACTGGCACTCAGCCTATGCAAACCGAGCTGGTATCTAACTTTCCCCACAGCAACTCCGAGCCAAGATGCCTTTGGCTCGCAATCAAAGTCTCCGGGCTGCTAGCATTATCTGCAAAGCAGTCACTCCTAGCAGCCCCGACGGCTTCTCTGCTGTAGAGTCACTCATGACCTAACTTGATCAAATAGGCCAAGAAACTATTATCGACGTTGTTTCTCAGTGGGGTGACAGACTCAGAGACAGGAAGAGTCACTTTCATCATGAGACGGCAAGTCTTGCTGGCTTGAGCAGAGAGAGCTTTTCTTCTGGCTCGCTTAAGTGTGCGGTGTTTCTCAACGCCTATGTTGAGAAGGGGATAAGAGGTGGTCATAATATTTGTTCAGCATATATAAACCCTTTTTGTCCTTGCTATATCTGCTCTGTTTCTTTCTCCCTCTCTCCTTTCTGTATTTTGTCTCATTTATTTGTACTTATGTCAGTTGCTTCAAGATCAAAACTGCATTTTTCATTTCACGTTCCGGAATACACAGCCACTCTGTGCTTGATGTTAACACGCTTGATTCTATTTTTCAAAGCAAAAGTGTGACCACTGTATTATTTTGCTTTCAAGAGGAGCAGGAGGGTGCGTGTGGATGAGCATGTTTGTTGTGGACGCCGTGCAGTAGGCACATGCCCAAAAACCTTTCGTGTCAGAGAAGCTGTGTGATAACAACTTTCTCAAGGAGGCAAAAAGAGTTTGGGTGCATTGCTAAGGCCAAACACTTTGAGATCCCTCAAGGGGGAGCCCCCAACCATATAAGCTATTTTAAGACTTCAAAGCATTCTCCCTTGTGACCGATCATCCTTTTCCCCATACACAGGAGAGAGTCAGGCTCTGCTGAAACCTCTCATGGATCTCCAAGTTCCTTCTCTCAAGCCTGAAGGGAACTGCTCAGGGCTTCAGTTTACAAAGCTGCATTTCCTCCCCCGCACACCCTTTCTCCTCTCCAATAAATCGCCAGCAGAGCAGCAGCCAGGCCTTGCACAGACACAAAACCCAAGTTGTCCCAGAGACGTGTTATCTTGTGATGACAAAGGACAATCTGGCTCTCTTGCTGGTGACACTGTTTGAAAAGGTCACACAGTGACTGTGGCTTCACAGTCTGTTTTGAAAAATGCTAATAATAGACCTTCCATTGCTCTCGGTGCATTAATTAGGCTGCATACAACCTAAAACCTTTCTGCAGCAGATGGTCTCCTCTTTTTCTTTTTCTTTTTCTTTTTCTTTTTCTTTTTCTTTTTCTTTTTCTTTTTCTTTTTCTTTTTCTTTTTCTTTTTCTTTTTCTTTTTCTTTTTCTTTTTCTTTTTCTTTTTCTTTTTCTTTTTCTTTTTCTTTTTTTTCTTTTTCTTCTTTTTCTTTTTCTTCTTTTTCTTTTTCTTTTTCGTCTTCTTCTTCTTCTTCTTCTTCTTCTTCTTCTTCTTCTTCTTTTCCTTCTTCTTTTTCTCTTTTTTTCACCCCTTTTTCTTTTTCACCGTTGTGTTTTGTCTTGATTTTTGTGTTTGCGTGCATGTGCTGATCCTCTTTATAAAGTTTGATCTGCCCCAAAATAGCTGCTCAGTTCTGCTTCAGTAGCTACGAGCCTGCAGAGCACATGTGAACGGTTGCACAGCCTCTCCGAGAGCAGCACCGGCACAACCCAGGCATGCAAACATAGCGATTCAGCTCCAGCCTGCAGAGATCTGCCCCGGGGTGGGTTAGCAGCCTCGCAGCACACGTACCGGGCGGCAGCTTTGCCACGCGCAGCAGGGCTTGCATGCACCAGAGAGCGAAAGTTCATTTTGCTGTGCCAAAGTTTAGGCTCGACCAACATGGCTGGAGTAAAACCAACGTGTTAGGGTAGGGGATGGGGACTCAGACCCGCTCACAGCCTTGGTCCAGGAGTGTTGCAAGCGAAATGGGAGACACACAGCATCAGTTTTGTAGTTTAGAGCATCTAAAGTGCATCAGGGCCAGGGAAGGGGGAAGCGGATCCTGGAGCCTCCACCGCTCCCCTGGGACTTTCAGCTGAGCAGAGCAGTCGGGCGCTACGGAGGTGCTGGGTCGGAAGTGGCAGTGCGACTTAAGCGTGGTGGCACATCTGCAAGGAACGGCGCGTCAAAGGGATGGCAAGATACAGGCTAAGTCGAGAACATCTGGAGGGAGAGTTAAATCCTAGCAATGGGCTTGAATAACAGAAACTGAGATGACTTTACACCTTTTTCAATCAAGAAAGCCTCATCTTCTCGAGTCAAACCCCAGAGCCACCCTGGGAAATGTTGCTACAGCAGTTTTCATTTACCGCCGTGTAAAACTCCGGCCAAACACTAACAGGTTATTTATGACCCTTCTTATTCCACACAAACCCTTTTTTCTTGTTGACACACTGGGTTTTGTGGATAGGGGTGTCTGGAGTGCTTTAAAAACACATACACAGGAAACACTTCGGTGAATCAGCGTTAGTCCCCGAGCGGCAGCCGTCGTTGGCAGGAAAGCTCGGTGGTGGAAAGCTTGGATTTTGGGGGACAGGGGGGTGACAGCCCCTGTGTGCAGAGGGGTGAAATGCCCCTCCATACACCCGGGTGTGCATCATCACCCTGGCAGGGAACAGGCTGGATTCAGCGGTGCTGCTTCTTCTTTCAGATAACTTTGTTGTGATTGCACTGTACGATTTTGCTGCCTCAAGTGACCGTGACCTGCAGCTGGTCAAGGGTGAGAAACTCCAAGTCCTCTCCAAGTAAGTGACCTGCTGCCAGAGGGAGGTTCAAAGATGAGCATGGTATGGCTGGGAAAGGGGGGACCTTGGGGTCAGACACCAGTTTGCAGCTCACCAGAGATGAGCGTGTGATAAGATTTGCTCCAGAGTGTGACTCTGAGTACTCTCTTCTCTCTGCAAGGTGGAGAAGGTGACACTTCCATGCTTTCCTTGGGTTATGGATACTTTGGGGTCAGGTAGTGTCCCTGCCTGGATACTACTGGGACTTTCTTCACTGCCGGTGCGCGTGGGCGCAGAAGTAGCATAAATAACAACAATAACCTATCTCCTGTTTCATATTTTGTGCTGATAGTGCTTTTGCAAAGGATGTGGGTTGGGTGTTGTCAAAGGAAAGGACAGAATCGAGCCAGGGGCACACGTGGTTTCATTTCACCTTCTTCTCACACTCACAAGAGAAGAGGCAGCAGATGGTCCCTGTGCCCAGTCCATAACAGGGCAGAGGTGGACTTGGGTCCCCGTCATTTGGCCTTGTAGGGCTGCCCCATCCTTGACCTCTCTGTGAGGTGGCCTCCAGTGGTGACATTTCTCACCCAGATGCCACGGGCTGGGACCCATGTGGCAGGAGAGACTGCTGGGTGGGGATGGCTTTTGGTCACGGCTGGTGGCCGAGTCAGTGGTGGGAGAGCAAAGCAGTGGGGTGTCTGGCAGATGAAGGAAGGAGCAGAAAGGAGGTCCGATGTCCCTGTGCAAGAGACAAAATAAACCCACGGTGACCCAGATTTCCCTCCTCTCACCGGGGGTGCGTAGCAGAGGTCTGGGTCTGTGGTCACTCTGAGCTTCCTCCGCATTCATGGAAAGAGACTGTCACCTCCAAAAGTCCCTGAGAAACCAACAGCCTTGCACCTGGTGGTGGTGCTAGGACATCGAGAGGGACCTGTACAGTGGATATAAGTAGTGCTGGCCTATTTGCAGTGCTCAAAACCCCAGAAACCATGCTGTCCCAGCAGCCTTAGCCTGTCATGAAACCTTCTCCGGGCACTCACGCTTTTTCTTCTTCTTGCTTTGCAGCGAGGGGGACTGGTGGCTGGCAAAATCCCTCAGCAGCGGGAGGAAAGGCTACATCCCCAGTAACTTCGTCGCACAAGTAGACAGTTTGGAAGAAGAAAAGTAAGTACATAAGCTTATGGATGGTGCCCAGTCTCTCAACAAGATATGGGAACAGCTTTGTTTGACGGCAGGAAGATGTCACTGCTGGGCTGGATGGCAAGGGGTCTTTCATCGCCCCCAGCAATGCTGCCCAAGAGTTCAGGAGAAAATTTAAGCACCATGTGGATGTGGAGCAGGAAGGATGAGGTTGCTATGGGGAAAGTGGGCAAAGGCTCCTGTCCTGTTAATTGCACCCACTGTGGAAAACAAGGATCTGGGGGAAAGAACATAAAGGTCATGTTTGCACTGGTAAATTAGCAGTGCCAGGGACCATCCTCTGGCCCCACTGGGTCATTTCACCCACACGCATGCCGTTGAACTTCCTCAGCCTCCAAGAGGGTGTCCATACGCAGACTGGGACGGGGGATCACTCAGGAAGCGTATGTTGATCCAGGTCTCGGGTGTGCCAGGGACCACACCAACATTATAATGGGGCGGACAACTGAGTGCCAGTGCCCAGACCCACAGCCTGGTGCTCTTTGTTTCATTAGCCCAGATGCAGCCTTCGTGTTTGGCTCCCTGCAGAGAGGGTGGTAGGAAAGAGCTGAGCCCAAAGGTTGTGTTATGCCTATAATATAAGCAGCAGAAGAAATTGTTTCCATGACTTATTCTCCTCTATGGCATTCAGCTATAAATGATCAGCCCTGCTTGCAACCTCCTCTTGGAGGGACCCAACCACCACTAAATTCAGCAAATATTTAACAGCGCACAGAAACGTGGCTGGGACATAAACGCTCTTTGTATCCAAAGGGTACATTTAAAGGGCTATGGGCGCCCTATGCTCAGCCTCCAGGCCACGTATTTGCTTTTTACACAGCCTGCCTGGGCACTGCTCAGGGCTTACTCACTTGCCAGGTGAGCCGTGGGTCCCTGCGTGCCTCAGGGGCTGTGCCCTGACTGAGCCTGCACCTCTCTCGTGTACGGGGTACTGCACGTACCATCTACTCTCTGCTCCAGTTGAATTGCTAGGCTGTGAAACAAGACCAAAGTGACCGAAATCTGGTGTTAATCTACTGAAAACAGTCTATTACTGGCACTTTCCAGCAGATAAAAAACTCTTTGCTGATAAAACCAGCCCTCAGTTTCAGAGCGTAATGGTAAAAAAAATGAACTAACTGGAAAGAATTTGCTTTTTTTTTTTTAGAGCTTTTCCTTTTCAAACAACGATTTTGCCTTTTCTGTCTCCCAGGTGGTATTTTAAAACTCTGAGCAGAAAAGACGCTGAACGGCTGCTGTTGTCTCCTGGTAACAAAATTGGCTCTTTCCTTGTCCGGGAGAGCGAAACCAACAAAGGTGAGATCCGCAGAGCAAGGAAAACTCCTATTGCCATGGCTTGGAAAACCTTTCAGACCTGAGCTGCAAAGTTCAGCTATGTCAGTGTTTCTTGGCTCTGGCTGGGCAAAATAGCGCTTGCTAGGCTCAGCAGGGTGGTAGAAGCAAGCTGGGGATTTGGAGGGCAAAGATTTGCTACTTGTAGGTGCAGTTCAGGCTGTGGTAAGGGTGGCTTTTGTCACCATAGTTCGTGGCAGAGATGCAGGAACACAGATAACCAGAAAAGACTTTCCAAAACAAGTGTAGGGGGTTTCGTATCCTTCTCTCCCTAAGGAAATGTTACCTTTTTGGCAAATGGAGACTCTTCTACGCACTCTTGAAGAATCATTTCTCCTGCTTGCAGCAGAAACTTGCAGAATTTTGGAAAAAGTCTTTTGGTGAAATATTTTCCCAGAGGAAACATGTTTTTCCTGATAGTCTGTAGCAGGGGGAATTGAGGCAAACCAGGACTTTTGGAAGGGGATTAACTGGAGCAGGAAAGGTGGACTTCATCCACTTTCCTTCCCTATGAACGTGGCCGGCTTTTGAAGACATGACCCAATGAGGATGGAAAGGACAGAGCATTGTGGTCCCTTCTCTTGGGCAGTGGATAGAGTGATTAACTGTAATACTTAACCGTGTAACTGCAACTTCTTTGTTCTGTGCCGTTAATTTGTAGACAGTCTGGAAGCTAGTTTAGGTTGCCGCTTGGGATTTTCATATTCTTTCCTACTTTTCTCTCCTTGCACCCTCTGGCCCACCAGCTGTGTTTACAGCATGGAGGAAATGATGCTCATGGTGGTCCCATGGTTCTGCTCTGAACCAGCTCCTTAAAGTAATTCAGGAAAGTACTTCAGTCTTGCTGTGCTTTGGTTTCTTTCCTGTGAAATGGATATGAGTCTTTCCTTGCCGCATGGGAAAAGGTGGTTTGTGCCTTCCTAATAGGTCAGTAGAGACTTGGAGCATTGTCGTGGTTTAACCCCAGTTGGCAACTAAGCCCGACACAGCCGCTCGCTCACTCCCCCATCTCCCCAGTGGGTTGGGGGAGAGAATTGGAAGGGCAAAAGTAAGAAAACTCATGGGTTGAGACAAGAACAGTTTAATAATTGAACTAAACTAAACTAAACTAAACTAAACTAATAAGAATAAGAATAATAAATTGTAGTGAAAAGGAAAACAACAAAAAAAAGGAAGAAAACCCAGGAAAAACAAGTGATGCAACCACTCACCACCCGGTGACTGATGCCCAACCAGTCCCCGAGCAGCAATTGATGCCCCCCAGCCAGCTCCCCCCAGTTTCTATACTGAGCATGACGTCATATGGTATGGAATAGCCCTTTGGCCAGTTTGGGTCAGCTGTCCTGGCTGTGCCCCCTCCCAGCTTCTTGTGCTCCTGGCAGAGCATGGGAAGCTGAAAAGTCCTTGACTGGTGTCAGCACTGCTCAGCAACAACTAAACCATCAGTGTGTTATCAATGTTATTCTCAAACTAAATCCAAAACACACCACTATGCCAGCTACTAGGAAGAAAATTAACTCTATCCCAGCTGAAACCAGGATAAGCATCCATCTGAAGTGATATGGGACCTTCTTTTCCTTGACTTCTTTCCCAAATGCTTCTACAAGGCCCTGGCCAAACAGTAAGAGTGGGAACAGATAGACTGGATCCTCCATTTTACAAATAGTTCTTGCCTATGGTAGCATCTCCTTCTTTCTTTCTTGTCTCTGTTTCCCCCATTCACATGGGAAGTCTCCAAGACAGTGTCCGTCCCTTCCTCTGTAGCTATGTCGTCACCAGTAAATTAAACGGTGCTAGAGCCTAGATGAGACAGCTGGGTCATCCACACAGTCTCTGTGCAGGTTTTGTCCTGGTGCCAACCCAAATAACCAATTTGAGTGCAGTCACCCTGTTTCGGAGGCTGAGAGAGTTTCGTGGTGTGGATGTGACCCCAGAGCTAGAAAGCAGGCTCTGGCATGGTGTAATTCACTCACAGATGTAGTCTGAGCCCTGGCTGTGTTGCAGGCCTGGCCATTCCAGCCACCTCCACCAACAGGATTTGACAAATAGAGTCAAACTGGAGTGCTGGTCTTGAACTGGTGTGATATCTAGTGTGCCAAGTGGGGCAAAAAGATGCTCATCTTCTTGTAGCCCTCTCCCTCCAGCCATCAGGCAGGGATGCTCTGTTAGCCTAATAGCAGCCTACTTTGACTTTCCCCCTTGGCCCATGCCTGGGCCCACCTCCACATGTCGCTGCTGAGCTGATGCCAAGTAGGAGGGCTGCTTTCCGTGCGGATTTGCAGCTTTTAGAATTTTTAGGGAACATTCAGGTCAGGAATCATAGAATCATGGAATCATAGAATCATAGAATCACAGAATGCTTTGGGTTGGAAGGGACCTGTAGAGGCCATCCAGTCCAACCCCCTGCAGGGAGCAGGGACATCTTTAACCAGATCAAGTTGCTCAGAGCCCCCTCCAACCTGACCTGGAATGTTTCCAGGGATGGGGCCTCCACCACCTCTCTGGGCAACCTGTGCTAGTGCTTCACTACCCTCATTGTAAAACATTTCTTCCTTCTATCCAGCCTAAATCTCCCCTCCTTTAGTTTAAACCCATCACCCCTTGTCCTGTCACCACAGGCCTTGCTGAAAAGCCTGTCCCCATCTTTCCTCTAGGCCCCTTTCAGCACTGCAAGGCCGCACTAAGGTCTCCCCGCAGCCTTCTCTTCTCCAGGCTGAACAGCCCCAACTCTCTCAGCCTGGCCTCGGAGCAGAGGGGCTCCAGCCCTCGGAGCATTTCTGTGGCCCTCCTCTGGACCCGCTCCAACAGCTCCATGTCCTTCGAAACATTGAAGAAACTTGTTTCTAAGCATTTCACTTTACAAGTAACGTGTTCTGCTTGTATATTGGTTTCCCCACTGCCTTCGTGGTGCCTTTCAAATGATCAGGCTTGGACTAGTCACCACATGCTGCTCTTCTGTTTACCCCCTTCCCACTCCCACCTTTGTTTGCTGGGATATTTGGGTAGCTGGCATGACCGTGCATTGCACCCAAGAAGGGTAGGGAGCAACACAGATGCCATGCACAAGCCCAGGAGACACTTGTGCATTGAATCTGAAGGGCTAAGAAGGGGTTAGGCCCTCTGTCCACACATGATCCTAGTCTTTGTGGCACCTCTAGATGCCACAGGTGGATGGGATCAGGCATTTCCCTATACTTGCTCAGGACAATTGTCCCCTGCTGCTGCTAGCCATGAGCTGCAAACACAGGATGAAATCGTTCCTTGCAGTTCTCTGGAGCGTGGTTGGGTCTAGGTCGCATGAGGCTTGGACAGAGGTGGTGGGGTCCTGAGATTCAAGGAGAAATAACCAGGCTAGACCTAGTCTTTAATGCTGTCTCTGCTAGCTAGAAGCAGGCTTAGCTGGAGGTATGTGATATCCTCAGGACCCCTCACTACAAGAAGGCCATGGAGGTGCTGGAGCGTGTCCAGAGAAGGGCAACGAAGCTGGGGAAGGGTCTGGAGCACAAGTCCTGTGAGGAGCGGCTGAGGGATCTGGGGTTGTTCAGCCTGGAGAAAAGGAGGCTGAGGGGAGACCTTATCGCCCTCTACAACGACCTGAGAGAAGGGTGTAGTGAGGTGGGGGTTGGTCTCTTCTCCCAAGTAACAAGCAATAGGACGAGAGGCAATGGCCTCAAGTTTTGTCAGGGGAGGTTTAGATTGGATATTGGGAAAAACTTCTTCACAGAGAGGGTTGTCAAGCACTGGAAGAGGCTGCCCAGGGAAGTGGTGGAGTCCCCATCCCTGGAGGTATTTAAAAGCCGGGCAGACGAGGTGCTTAGGGCCATGGTTTAGTAGTGGACAGGTACGGTTGGACTCGATGATCTTAAAGGTTTTTTCCAACCAAATGATTCTGTGACTCTGTGATATTCTGCACTAGCAGATGTGGCGTGTTCCACTCCATGGAAGTCCCATGTTAGTCCCAAATGGTCAGAGATCAGCTTCTGCTCTGAAATGTGAGTCTCACCTGTGCCTTTTCTGATATTTAGTATTCTTTCTCAAAATATGGCTGTCATTCCTTCAAACACCTTGTCCTTCTCTGAATCATCCTACGCATTCAACTTCTACCTGAATACCCTGCACCTTAGACTGCCTGAGTGGCCATGGTGACACCATTTGATCTGTCAACCACAGCTTCCTCCTCTCTAAAGAGAAGGGCAAAAGAGAAAGCCCCACATCTCCAAACATGCCGTGAAGCTGAGCTCGCTAATGTAAAGTACCCTGTGACCCACCACGAGATGTCCAGAGCAATGCCATGGAATTAGCCCTGCCCTTCGAACCCCACGGGTTCTTCCTATTTTCCTCCTCCACGACGTTTATTTTCATTCACCATGCACATCATCAGCAACACCTGACCTTCAGGGCCAAGCACTGAGTCAAGCTAAGGGCAGTAGCCCCCTCAGCTGCATGCACTGGAGGGTGATTGTCTCATTTTGGGTTGTCTCAGCCACAACGGGATGCATTCTGCACCCTGCCTAAGAGCTGCACCTATTCACAGCCCATCCTAAGCAGTGTCTTGTTTTGCTCATGGTTAAAGATACTGAAGGTCTACAAACCTGGGGGCTTCACTTTCATCCAACATTTTGCAGAGGCCATGAAAGGCACATTCAACATCCCGGGAAGATGGGTCCTTGTCAAGACAGTGTGGGAAGCAGACCAGCAGTGAAATCATCAGTGGAGAGCTAGCCTTGCCGAAGCTGCTGGAAATAAGCAAATCTTCCCCTGAAGTAATAATCATTCTAAAACCTGCGGGAATGCAGTCGCGCAGCTGTGCCGAGTCACGAACTCTTGGCTCGCAGCAAGACTGCCGTGTCTGTGCTCCCGGCAGGAGGGACCTCGCAGAGCTCAGCCGCCATATCCAGCTGAGCTCCTGGGTTTCCCATCGGGAAGGAGTTAAGAGCCTGATGTGACCTGTAGGAACAGGAGATGCCACACGTGCAATGTGAAAGTGGGACTCCGTCTGAGATGCAGGCATCAAAACGTAGATACCACACGTGGTAGTTGCCTGAGCTCCTGCTGTAGCCAGTGGGGCTTGATTTGGTTGCCAAACCCTGAACATCTTGGAGTCATCTCCAGGTGCTCTGCTAGAAGGCTTGGTTTGTACCATATCTGCCAAGCCCGTGGAGATGTCCCAGAGCATCTCAAGTGGTACCAGACACCCGTGTTTAGGTGACTGAATCAGCCCTAGGTGTGATGTGAAGTGGAATCCCACCCTTTACATCTTCTGTTCCTCTTTCCCATACGAAACTTGTCACCCTTTGAACAGAAAGGACCTTGTGGGATGGTTTGGGGATCCCAGACCCAGAACCGGAGGGTCTGACACCCAGAGCTGCCCAGGGAAAGATTTGGTTGTGCTCACACCGCTCGGAGCTGGTGTCACGTGCAGGCGTGGACCTCTGTGTGTCAGCCCAGCTCTGTGCCGGGATGCGATGCAGGACTGCAGGACAGGCAAATGTCCCTTGTGGCTGAGGAGCAGGAACTCCTTTTGGCCATCCTGGCCATCATCTGGGGACATTAGGAGTCCTGCCATCTGTCTGGTTCCACTTAACATTTTTCACTTGCTGCTGTCACTGGGAGAAGAGAGATTTGGAGCTTTTCAGCCCTAGTGCTTTGCCTTTACACTGCAGCTCCCAAGGGAACCGTAATCGGCCACGGTGAATGACGGGGAAAGCTCTACCACCCTCACTCCAGCAAACTAAACTCTGACTTCGGTGAAATACAGTCATTAGCTCTAATGACAGGATAAGCATTAACGCTGGTAGCAGGCAGCTGATAGATTGGCCCGGAGGGTGCCTGGAGCCCCTGTCACCTCTGCACGCTGCAAGTCACTGGTTTGAAAGATGCAGGAGGGTTTAAAGTGTCAGCGGGGTCTGGAGAGGAGGTCCTGCAGGGAGAGCAGGCATTTTGGGTGCAACCACACTAACAAACAGCTCAGGTCTCCTCTTCTCTGCTGAGTCCCAGCCCCCAGGCACCCACTTGCGCACATGTTGGTCGTTAATTCCTGCGCTCCCTTCTGCAGCGCTCTCTGTCGTCACTGCAGCTGGGCTCACACCACGTTTGGCTCCCTCCCCTAGCAGGCCTTGCGTCGTAAAAATCCCACGCATACCCTAAGCCACGTCCCAGGCATGCAAAGCACCCCCTTGGGCTTGTGCCATACGAGCCCAACTCTGATGGGCTGCAGCCTGGCCTGCACATGATTTCAATCACTTTGGAATGAAAATAACATCATCGTCAACAACAATAATAGAAGATGATGATGGTGATGATGATGATGATGATGATGATGATAATAATAATAATATAATGGACTTATATAAGTTTATTATTATATAAGATTATTTATAAGTTCATGAATGTCTATTATTGTTGTTATTATTATTATTATTATTGTTGTTGTTGTTGTTGTTGTTATTACTTGCAACTTAGGGCCACATCGGTACCACGTAGGAGCCAGAGGAGGTCTAGGGCCAAGTGCTAGGGAGTGTGAATGTGACTAATCCACTCTAGAAGGACTCGTGCTGAGCACTGCGAACACAAGTCATACCAACACCTCTCTACACCCACTGGGGACCAAAGATCACTCCCTGGGAAAGACACCCTTAGCTGTGTAGTGACCTTTGGTCACTGAGACTGCAAAAATGAGCCATTCTTTTGCCCTTCCCTGGAGTTTTTTGTTGCCCTGTTGAAGATGCTGCAGGGCTGCTTCTCACAGGTTCAGCTGCAGGAGTGATAGAGCCAAAAGGGCTTCTCAGGTCGGTCTTCTGCCTGACACTCATGGTGAAGGAGAGTTTCAGAAGAGCAACCTGGGTTGAGAAACAGCCCACCACGCTGAGGCTGTGTGCTTCCAGTCTTGAGGATCCCTGGCTCTGCATTTAAACCAGCAGGTCTTCCGTGAACATTATGCCACCATATCTCACAGTCTGGTCTCTGCAGAAAGGCAGTCCCCCCAAAACGACTGCTAGCACTAGGAAAAATTTTAGACTCTCCCAAATCCTGCTCGTAAAGATTTATAATCACTGCAACAGAGCAAACATCCACAGAGGTGGTTTCCTTTCGTTACGCTTTAAAAATGCAAATGGTTTCCAGCCGCAGTGTAGGGAACTGCTGGTGCTGCGACGGAGAAACACCAGCCAGCGATCGTTATATGTTAGTAAACTTTCCCCTCGCATGCAGGATTAGAGTTTCAGAGTCACTGTGGAAGGTCCCACTTCTGCTTCTGATCCTACGTGACAGATACATACTTTTTAACATACAGAGCCTCACCTTTTCAAACATTAAAAAAGGCAGCCTGCCAACCCAGGTGACATATTAGACTTCTAACAGCCCAGCAGGCTGATAACAACTTCCTCTGGAAATATGATCCAGACAAAGGGAAAAAAAAAACATTGCTAAGCTGTACTGAAATGTACACTGACATAGGCTGGAAGTTGCTGCTCTGTAGCAACATCTAGTGATGTTTTTGTGCGCAAAAAAAGAAAAAAACACCAAACACCCCATGGTTTAGATTATAAACCCGTTATAAGGAGACAATAGCAGGTTGGAAGGGCAGATCGTTGAGTAGCTCCCTTGAGGTCAAAAGGCACCTGAATCTAGATTTGGTTCAGCCACAGTCACAAGTTGATGGCTGAACAAGGTAATTCCCCTGCACCCCTCTTCTATACCTCCTCTGTACCTCCCAGCTGAACCACTGACCTGGGCACAAGGGTGATAGGGGATAACAGGGACATGGGGACCTTGGATAACGCTGAGAAGGGACTTATATCTCTCGACCATATCTCTCCCACTAACTGAAATTCTGGTTGTACAGCGGGGTGGTTCAGCTTCTTGTCAGCCCTGTGTTTGTACAAACCGGTGAGGCTGCAGTCACTTGTTTCATCCAGATGAGATGGTGGGGCTGACAGAGCTCAGACAGGAAATGTGGAGCTGTGGCAAGACCATCATGACCTAAGCTGTGTCTGATTGCTCTGGCTGGAGATGTGCTGTGGATTGCCGTATTCCTTCTTTGGGGCTGTTGGCCATGGCATAGGCAGGTCTTACTCAACCAAGCCTCAACAGGCCCAGCGAAGCTCTGATGAACCTTTACCCTCTCCACTTGCCTTGGAGAGAGGGAAGTTTGTAGCTTTGCAGTCTGGTGGGACTTGCCCTGAGAAGGCATCAGCAAGGGCTGGTAGAAGTGTCTGCAGCTGCAGGCAGGCAAAGAAAGAGGATGTAGCTGGTCCCTGGGTCAGGTCCTACTTGTCCTCATAGTTCCCCCTTCTGTTCATTCTCCAGGTGCCTATTCCTTGTCCGTGAGAGACAGCAACTCTGCTCACGGGGACATCATCAAACACTACAGGATCCGCTCCTTAGATGGCGGGGGGTATTACATCTCCCCCAGGATGACTTTCTCCAGCCTGCCAGAGCTAATCCATCATTACAGCCGTAAGTTGTGTGCCTTCCCTAATGGGTTTGTCTCCTAGCAGAAGGTGGGCATGTGGACAGAGGGAGGACAGGCTTGCTAGCCACCACCATCGCTCCATCTACTCTCGTGGGCAAGGTGTGCTTCTCCAAGCAGAACTTGGGCACCATGTCCTACCTTTCACCCTAGGGTATCGCGAGGGTGAGCTCTGTCCACTGCCCTATAACCAGGGAGCGTCTCCCATCAGGAAAGAAAAGAGGTGAATGCTGAAGGGATATACAGGAGAGATGCTTGGGAAGCAGAGTTTGGACTTGCTGGGCAGGAGAATCTGCTCCTCTACGGCTCCCTTTGAGCTTTTTCATTTCATTGAGTCCATTCTGGGTGCCTTGATCCCCTGTGGCTGAAACATTTGTGTGGTTGAGGTTTCCCATAGATTGACTTTTTCCTGGCGTGTGTAGATGGAGGACGAGGTTAGCTCTGCCATCCCATTGAACTGTCCTGTGCTTTGTCCTCACACAGAGAAAGGGGATGGCCTGTGCCAGCGACTCACAGCACCCTGCATATCCGTGGTTCCCCAGAGACCTTGGGCACAGGACGAATGGGAGATCCCACGGGAGTCTCTGAAGCTTGTGAAGAAACTTGGCAGTGGGCAGTTTGGGGAAGTGTGGATGGGTAAGTATAATTCCCTCCCATTTCCAGGAAAAAAATACATAAACAGAGATGGAAAGCTCTCTTTCCCTAAGACAGGACTAGTCTGGGCGGGGGGATCCTAAAGTATAAACACATATTTATGGGTACACATGCAGCAGTAGATACCATACTCCTGAGGAGGACCAAACAGGTTGTTTTGCACAGATGAGTGGTTGAGCGTGGGTTTCACAGGTTACACGCATGCAAGAGGTGTTAAAGTAACTATATACTCATCTCCTGAGACATGCTCTCCTTCCTGGGAATCCTGGGCATGGTTGTAGGATTCTAAGTTACACACAGCAGGGTACCTGGGTGACACTATCCCACTTCTTCTGCTTCCCTGTTCCACTTTATAACCCAGATCTGAATCCCTTACGCCTTCCTGCCCCCTGCTAATCAGTGGCAGAGGAAATGGGGTGAGCTCAGCTTCCTTTGCTGTCCTCTTTGTGGTTGCCTGTTGCCTTGGCAACTGAGATCGTGGACAGGACCAGACTGAGTCGACGTCCTGGCTTTCTTGACAGTGTTTGGATTATTTGAGAACCCAGCTGGTGGGAGGCCCCAGGGGTTTCATCCAGAAAGAGTCTTGCAGGGCTGGGAGGATGGGCTCATCTCATGGATGTCCACCACCAAGAGCAGGGATGATCCCTGACGAAGCCACATGGATTGACAGTTGTGCCATGTCTCTCCCTTCTCCTCTCATACTTGCTGGTTGCTCAGAGCCCACTGGAGCTGAGATTTACCATTCGTTTCTCACTGGGAGGTTGAAAGTTGTTACTGTGGTTTTCTGCTCCCTGATCCACAAGCTCTTCTGTTCCTTATTTCATGGCCTGATAGAGCCCATAGAGAGACCGAAATTCCTCAATGCATCATTATCTCTCTGCAGGCTATTATAAGAACAACATCAAGGTGGCTGTGAAGACCATGAAGGAGGGCAGCATGGATCCTGATGCCTTCTTGGCAGAGGCAAACCTGATGAAGAGGCTCCAGCATAACAAACTGGTCCGGCTTTATGCAGTAGTCACGAAGCAGCCAATCTATATTGTGACAGAATACATGGCCAACGGTAAAGAGCCTCATGGAGATTTTTTGTTGGGTTTCTGCAAAATCAGGTCAACAAGCCGGCTGATACTCCCATCATAAGGGGGGTGGGAAGGAGGGCTTTGTACCAAATCTGTAAGCAGAAGGGCTAAGTGATCCAAAAGTTTGTTTCTAGTACTGTAAAGGACTTTCTGGGGGATGAAATCCTGCCTCTTGTCTCATATTTCATAAGCTACTTCACAAGATGGTGATGCTCCATTTGAAGAGCATTTAAAGTTCTCATCTCCACTGTTACTACTGGAAGATTGTTTCAGATTTTTACTCCCCTCATGGTGAAATCATCCTTTCTTTTGCCCCTCTTGCCTATGAGACTTTGAATGAAGAATGCCCAGCAGTCTGCAAAAGGTCTGTGCAAAATAGAGGGGGGAAATTGGGAACTTTCCTAATGGAGGATGCTCCAGCAGACACCCACCGTGGTTCCTCAGATTTTCTCTGGGATGCAGGCAGATTTATTGCATATATTCAGAGAAGCACCAGGAAAATGCATAGGCTCATTCGGAAGAGTCACGTCCCTCTCTCCTCTTTTGCAGGGTGTTTGCTGGATTACTTGAAGACAGAAGAAGGATGCCAGCTGAATCTCCCAAAACTCATTGATATGTCTGCTCAGGTTAGTGAACAGCCTCTGGGAAACAGACTCAAGACCATGATTCGTTGTTGCCTGAGTGAAATTCTTGCAAGTCTGAAGTCTGTCAGAGCGGCGATTTCATGGAGAAAAACAGCACCTCCTGGTGTGCTCTCTTAGGGTTTCTCTCAGCCCTCTTGTGTTGACGTGCATGTCAGCTCAGCGATGCTCTGCTGTCCTTAGGACAGCCTCTGGGGAACTTAGTGCAGTGCTAGAGAACTGGCGTTTATTTTGGGGGTTTTGGGCTTGTTTTGTTGTGTTTTGTTTTGTTTTGTTTTGTTTTTCTGGCTTGCTGAGCAGGAAATAAGTTTGTTTCACTTTTTACCAAAAGGAAGAAAAAGCTCAATAGAGAGACTTTCAATGTAGAGACGCGCTGGCTTTCAGCAGTTCTTCCCTTCTGATGGTCCTGACCCTCAAATCTGGGAATATTTCTCCTTATGAGAACAAACATTTGTCTTTGAAGGGTTGTTTCCTTCTAAGCATCCCCAGGTTGTAAATGTTAGTAGCTGCTGCTGCACCGTAACATTTTAGTACAGAAGTGCATCTAAACTCAAACAGGTTGAAGTTTGGGAAACCGCAAGCAAAGTGGCAGCATCTTGGCAACAAGTTGTACGTGAAGGATGAGCTTGGCAAAATCACTCCACTTCGGTCCTAGCCAGCTGTTGACAGAGTTTGGCTCACCCAGAGCAGAGCTGGGCTGATTTTGGAAATACTGGAAAAAAAGCCATGGAGCATCAGTGTGACGGCTGAATACCGTTATTTCGATGTGCAGGTCTGGGATTTACCCATAAGATCACTCGGCCTCTCTGGGTCAAAGCAAGCCTGAGCAAACAACGTGTAAAGGCTGGCCACTTGGTTCCAGCCATCATACACAATACATTATTTTATAATGTATTAAATACTGGAGAATCTTAATATTTGAGCAAATGTTATATGATAGCGAAAGATTTTCCTTCTTGCTTCAACCAGGATGAAAATATTTAAATACTTGAAAGCAGTGTCCCCATCTGTCATTTTTATTTTCCTCTGCACCCCATGAAGGGGGTGCACCCATGGGCTGCACCCATGAAGGGTGCAGAGGAACATGTTTCAGTTCCTTCCCTCTCCACTACTGGTAAATCTTCCACCTCTGCAGATTTATTTTTGTTGTATGTGAGAAGTTATGAGGCCAACAGCAGTCTCCCTGTTTAGTATCTTTCCCTTAATTCCTTCCCTTCCTCCTTTCTCCCTCCCTCCCTCCCTCCCTTCCCTCCTTCCTTCCCTCCTTCCTTCCCTCCTTCCTTCCTTCCTTCCTTCTCTCTTTACCTCCCCACTTCCCTCTCTCCGTTTTTCATTCTTTCATTCCTCCTCTTGAAAGGTATAGCCTGTGGTTTGTTTTTAATTCCTGATGATAAACAAAATGGTCCAAATTCATCCATATTACGGAGCCCTTGGGTTTGGTGGGAGCAGCACCCCAGAAATTGGCTTGATGCATTTCTATGCAAGAGGAAAGTGCCGTAGCCAGAGCAACCTGCACTCAGCTATAGTCTCAGGGGTGACCCACACCAAAGCTGTTGGCCAACATTATACCCAGCTTTGAGGCAGGGACAGCAGAAGCTACGAGTACTCAGGCATTTATTTAACACAACATTATAAATTACATTGAGCACGTGGAATAAAGAAGCATTTCCAGGCAGGTGTGTGGAAGCATCTGGGGAGAGGTCAGTGATCTTGTCTGTCCCAGGCATGAGGGTGGTATAGGTCTGATAACTCACTGGCTGCAGGAACCCCTGGGAGAAACCTGTCCCAGGGCAACCTCGTACACCCAAACCTCCTCTCCGGGTTCAGGGTCAAAGTCTTGTATATGATCACGTGGCATGGCCTGAGCTGGCCAGAAACCCGTCCACTACAATGGTCAAATAGTCCCCACAGTGGGCACCACCACTGGGGTTGAGCAATTACACATGGACATCACCTCTCCATGGGCACCTGGAAGCATTCACCCACCCTGCACACCCTTCTCGCATCCCTCCATGCTCTTTGCAGCATCCTGCACCGCACACCGCTTCCAGGACCAGAATAGTCAAATGCAGACCAAACCCACACACCCCAGCAATGTAATATCCCACACAAGCCACCCACAGCACGTGGGGTAGGAAGGATTTTGCCCATCCCTCAAGACATGGGCGTCAATCGGAAGAACAGCTTTCATTGCTCCCTCTCCCACCCCGGCACCACCTCCCCAGGGCAGGGATTCAAACACTCACTGGGAAGCTCCGGGAGGAGGAGGAGGAAAAGGGCAGTCTCTCGAGCTATTTTGCAATCTGTTCATCTGCGGAGTGAGGATGACATCACGGCCCCACGGGCACCCAACCCTCTCGAGCACAATTTTGGATCCAACAGCATCCGTCAGGGTTAAAATTAGAAATCTCTGGGCTGATGCACTTGATCCTGTGGTCAGTCTTGAGAACACATGCTCAAAAGCACACTGGGCTGGAACGAGCCCATCGCCGGGTCCTATCTCATTAACATCAGGACAGGAAATTACATCAATTCTTCCATTTTCCACTGCAGCAAACAGCACTTGCGCTGAAGGGGTGTTGACACAGGTTAGAAAAGCAGCATTGGAAAGTATGTGTTGGTATCCTGTTTAAAACCACATGTAAGATGAGATGCTGATGTGAATCTATATGGAGTGGAAAATTGCTCTGCCCTCACCCACAAGCGCATAAAAGCTTTAATAGGTACTAACCATTACTGGCAGGGGTTGCGTGCATCCACTCACCCGCCTGATAAATGCCTAACCCAAATCTAAGACTCGACTGACGGAGCAGCTTTGCAATCTCTTTTTTTCTGTATCTCCCAGCACCCAGCAATAAAAGATTGCTGCCGTCATTTATAGGGGCTCATCACGCACCGGGCACCTCCTCAGGGCTGCTCCCTGCTCCAAGGAGCTAAACAATGAAAGATGATCTTGGGAGCAAGAACATCCCCAAGTAAAGTTTGGAGGTGGATGAAGAAGGCATCACGTGCCCAGGACAAGGGATTTGTCCAGGGACATACTCTCTGTCCCAGTCATATTTCTATGGATATTGGGGTCTTCTGCTCTATTGCATCCTGTAGGTATCAGAGGGGAACCCTATTGTATCCTGGGTCCTAGTCTGGATCCAGCACAAGGAAAGAAAACACCGATCTCAGTTTTATTGCAGAGGGATCTCCAGGGGTCTCCTCGCCACCCCAAAGCAGACCAGTGAGGGAGAACAGAGGAGGCTGCCGAAGAACATCTAGTTGTCCTCCTAGATCTGGACTTTGCTACGGTGACTGAGGGATGGATGAGTTCTTTGAGGGTTTTTTCTTTTTTTAATTCATACATTTAATCTGGAGTGTTTGTGATTAAAATCCCAACCAGAGGGCAGAGTCTTGTGGCAGAAAGTGGGAATCCACTGATTCCCAGTTTGCTTCAGGTTCAGCTTTGCTTCAACTTTCTGTTTCTCACTACAGACACAACTCAGAGCTGTAACTTCTGAGCAAAACAGAGAGCGATGCTTCTGTTCTGCTTGACTTGGCTGCTTAAAGCTTTTGGAGGCTGGGTGCATGCTGGTAGAGCTGCACACACGCATGTGTACATGGGCAATACTTATTTATCTATGTATGTATCTGTCTACCTGTTTGTTTGTCTGTCTGTTGACCTATCTGGCCATCCATCCATCCATGGAGCAACCCTATATGCCTGCTGTGCTTTTGTGCAGGTGGGTAAGATGCAGGCAGGCTAGCTTGTTGTCATGGGGAGGTGACTCATGAAGGTGGAGTCATGAAGGACCTCCTCTTCTAGGTGGCAGAGGGAATGGCGTACATCGAGCGAATGAACTCCATCCACCGTGACTTGAGAGCTGCCAACATCCTCGTCTCAGAGACGCTCTGCTGCAAAATTGCTGATTTTGGCCTGGCCAGGATCATCGAGAATGAATACTTGGCACAAGAAGGTGGGTGTCGTTCCCAGCATTGCCTCACCAACACATTTCCCTTATCTCTAATCCTCCTGCCATGCAGACGTGCCAAGATATGGGGTGTCCAAGGGCTGGGCTGGGACCAGGCATGGGGCACTACTGCCAATGGTGCGAGACCAGAGCCCCCATTGCTGCCCTCGTCAGCACCCAGGCAGCAGGCAGAGCAAGCGAAAGAGCCAAAAATGGGGTCCCAGGAGAGGGAGCAGCGCTTAGGGACGATAGAGAGTAAATGAGGTTTGCAGAAGGAAATGGGAAAAAAGTATTTTGGCACTGTTTGGGGGAGTCCTGCTGAATCTCAGGTTGTGTTACTGGAGAAATTTGACCTCTGTGAATGAAACCTGCTGCCTGTGCCTACGTGTTCACAGCGTGTCAGTCTGAAGGGAAGGAAATAGCAGTGCAACTCAGTCAGCGCGCACCGCAGGACTGCAGAGGGCAGCTGGAGCCATGAATCTGGACCTAACGGCAGTTTCCAGATATCCCAGGCAAACCAAACCCAGATCAGACCAAGTCCCTTCCATAACACAGGGACAACTTACAAAACATGGGAGAGGGTTTGCAGCTTGACAGGCGTTTCTCATGGGAACAGAGTACCTTGAGCACCTAAAACAAACCAATCAAATAAAAAAGTCATACAAAACCCAGTATTTCCCACAGAATCACAGAATCTTTTGGTTGGAAAAGACCTTTAAGATCATTGAGTCCAACCGTAAAATGTTAATGTGAAATCTTCTTCTGACTCCACCTGAAAAGCCAAGCCCCTTTTGCTGGGACTGAGTATCTGAACTGGTGGTGGACAGGAGAGCATGGCCATGAGAGGTGACAACTGGTTTGGTTGGTGCAGAGGTCCACCTACAGCCATTTGACAACAAGGCTGAGTCAAATTCCTCTGGCGGCAGCTTTTTCTCTGTACTGACCTCTGACTCGGAGATCGTGTCATTCAGATTGCAAAAAGACTTTGTAGACCATCAGGGAAACAAGCAGAATTGACAGAAATAAACCAATTAAGTCTGGCAGAAGTGGTACTTGCCAGAAGATTTTCAAATTTTGGAAAACTGTCTGCCTCTAGAGTTGGCATGAAGATAAAATTCCCCATAAAATATACTCTGGGGAAAGAAAATGGAATAGATTGTTTTTCTTATAAGACGGGAAACTTCTCTTTCAATTTGCCGTTCCCAAAATACTTTATGTTGCAAATTATGCCCATTTTAACATGTAAAACTATTTCAAAGTAGTAAAAGCTCGCAAATGTAATTTGGGAAATGTCATGAAGGGGTACTGTGACATTGCTGCGATTTTTTAAGGCAGTTTTTATCCTTAAAGAGAAGTTTCGGTGAAAATTCTGTTAACGTACCCAAAGGAGCTCCATTTCCAGTGGAAAATAGTTCCTATCAGCATTTTTCCAGCTAGCTTTAACCTGAAATAACAACTGCCCCTCTATCTACTTTAAACAATTTTCACTTCATAGACTGCATTTCCGAGCCTCGTCAGTCTCCTTGTCAGAAGTACGATATGCAAGAACAAAGGCACCCGTTTCACACACTGCATTTGGGCTCTCAGTCCCGCAAGGATATATATGAATAAAAATGTGATTTCCTCTGCAGTCTTTGACACGTTCAGTTCCTACGCATCAAGGTTTTTTTGGGGTTTGGGGTTTTTTGTTTGGCCTTAGCTAAACTGAAATTGCAATCTTACGGTCATTGCTGTCCATAGCATGCAAACAAAAATTTTGGTGGACAACATAAAATGGGACTTTTTTTCTTTTTTTAATATACATATGCAGCTTAAAGAACCAAAGAATTTATATTTGCTGTCTCGTTTATGCGCTTTTGCTAAAAACAGCCCCCTTCCAGTGAGTGATTTTATACAGAATAAAACCCCACTGTTGTTGTCCTCTAATAAAGCTACTCTAGGCGTTCCCCACCACTGGTTCCCCACGACGGGTTGCTACCTGAAGAGCGATGGGTCTTTCGTGAGAGCTACTTGATGCCCCAGGGCTTTGGCAGGCACTGCTCGCTCCCAGCATCGCGCCCTCGGCGTGCACGGCACTGGTCCGTGCTACCGTTCTTGGCTCCGTTCCTGAGATCCCATTGCTAAACACACAAGAGATGCAAAGGTGTTATAAGGCTGCAGGTTCCTCTAAATTCACCAGTAAAATAGTTTATCTAGGTTTTTTTTAATAAGCATATTATCTCTTAGATAATGAATGAAGTTTTTTCAATATTTGGCCTCTGCGTATCAGTATCTATGGATGTTTATAAGCTTTATACATATAAAAAAATCTTTTAAGACAAAATAGCCTTGATTGCACTGGAAAAAAAAAACAAGAAAGGCAAAGAGATGCCAGGTAGAAATGACCTTTTAATGAAAGCAGGAGACAGGCAGCAATTACCTTCCGCTGGCCTTACCTCCGTAACTCCACAGTAGCATCAAGAAGTCCCACCGCAGCCCCCTGATGCCGTCAACAACCCGCAGGACCCAGGGCTCAGTTTTTGGGGAATTGCTTGCCAGTGCCTGTGGGAAACGAGGGAGATGCTGTATCTCCACGTCCTATTTCCCTTTGCTTCCTCTGGACAGGCGCCAAATTCCCGATCAAATGGACAGCGCCGGAGGCCATTAACTTCGGAGTTTTCACCATCAAATCTGACGTGTGGTCTTTCGGGATCCTCCTGACAGAAATCATAACCTACGGCAGGATCCCTTACCCAGGTACGGTGTGCTGTGGATACAGGATGAGCGTGCACCAGCTTCGAAGCATCTAGTGCTGCTTTACGCTTGGAGACGTATACCCAAGCGTGCACACGTGTGCCTAGACACACACCCCTGTTTCTTCACGCTGGGTGTCCTCTCCTAGGCTCACACGAGCCTCGGTTATACCTGTGCTAGGAAAAACCTATAGAGGGGAGCTGGGGAGGGGGCAGAGGGATGGAGGGGGGACCACAGCCCTGAAGAAGGGGTGGTGCCCAGATATGTCCCAGCATCGTGGTCCCTCATGCCCCTCCAGCCCTGCCTGGATGTGAGCTAAGGGGAGCACCGAGCTTCACCCCCAGGGTGCTGAATAACTCTTGTTGGGCTGCGTTTTCCTCCAGGGATGACCAACCCCGAGGTGATTCGCAACCTGGAGCGGGGTTACCGCATGCCCTGCCCGGACATGTGCCCTGCTGAACTCTACAACATCATCCTGAAATGCTGGCGAAACAAGCCCGAGGAGCGGCCCACCTTCGAGTACCTGCAGTCAGTCCTCGAGGACTTTTACACCGCCACGGAGAAGCAGTATGAGCCAGAACCTCAGCAGTAAGCCACGGTCCCACCAGCGCCTAGGCACAGATCTGGAAGAAAGCCACCGTCCTGCACAGCCCATTTCAGGCCTTTCCCTTTCTCCTGCGTGCCACCACGATGCATTTGGAGATGGGGAACGAGGAGGGACATGAGGGAGGTGGATGCTGCCAGCTCTGTGGTTATCATGGAGACTAAAGAGGTGGCTGAGAGCTGGCACAGCTCCTTCCCCATCCACCTTGGAGGTCTGTACCCACTTTGCAGGCATCACCTCTGCCACGAAGGACAGCAGACTCCTTTGTGACCCACCCAGAGAAAGAAAAGCCCCTCATCCCTGCAACTGCAGCCCCAAGAAGAGGGGACCATGGCTGGGGTGGTGGTATGGGGGGGGTACACCATCTTTCCCCTGCTTCTGATGCCACTGCCGGCAATACTACAACCCTCTCCATGCCATGGGCAGGGGTGGGAATGTCTCCTGTCTGCACCTCCTCGGGCCACACCAGGCCCCCAAGCTCTGGAGCAATGTCTCCAGGTGGTGCCACCCTCTGTCCCAAGTCAATAATAAAGAACTGAACATCACCATTTCCCATTTCTTCATTCGGGTGTCAGGGCGAGAACAAGCCCCTGTGCTTCCCCTGCTCGCCCGCAGCCCATGAAGGAGAAGGGGAGAGGCCGTGGGGCTCCCCGGGCAGCTCGGGGTGATGCTGGGGTGGTACCCGGGGCGGGAAGGGGGGGATGCCGGGGGTGCACCCCACCGACGGCGGCACAGGCGGGCTTGGAGCCCGGAGGCAGGAGCGATGTTCGTGGTGTGGCCACGAGATGTCCCTCCTTCCCCGCGAATCTGGGTGGCTCCTGTCACCCAGCTGGTGTTGGAGGGGGAATTAAAAATATACATATTAAAATACCTCAAAAATAAAAAATATCCTCCCCGCTTTCCTGAGCCCTTCACTGCACAAGCTCCTGATGCAGCATCAGAGCATCGTGCCAGCCCCACGGCGGGTCCCACTCCGCACCCAGCACCAGGAGGGTTCAAATGCCCTTTCCCTGCTCTCTGGTGCATCTCCGACCCGCTGCTCTGGTGGGAATGTCCACGTTAGGCTGCAGGGTGGTCTTCGATCAGCAGTTGCACTGGGTTGGGGAGGGGAGGATGAAGAAATAAGGCACAGATGGCACACTGAAGGGGTGTTAGGACCACAGCAGTGAGCACCCAGGTGGACCCTCCTTCAGGTTATTGCACTGAGCAGCATCTCCCCGGGGTGTTGGGTCTGCTGTTTTCTACCCCATGAACCAGATTTTGAGTCCTTCTGTAGAGGGTGCTTCTCATAGTGTAACAAGGATGCTACGAGAAAGAAACAGCGGAGATGACCCCTGTGTGCCAGAAAAAATACCTAACCATCACCAACACGCGACACAAGAGTTACCTGTGCATGCCACTGCTGCAAGAGAGCCTAGAAGGAAAAAGCAGTGGCAACATTCATAACAAATCTGTAGGGACAACTGGGTTAGCAGCAGCTACGTTCGGTCCAAGGCCTTGATCTTCAGTGCCATAATGCCCCGGAGGTATTTAAAAGCCGGGCAGACGAGGCGCTTAGGGACATGGTTTAGTAGTGGACAGGTACGGTTGGACTCGATGATCTTAAAGGTCTTTTCCAACCAAATGATTCTATGATTCTGTGATTGCCTGTAATGAGATGAAATCCCCCACTGTGAAGCCAGCATCACTTCCCAGGTGTTCCCGATGGGGCAACAGTCCTTGTGTCAACGCGATCACCTGCCTTCAAATGCTGTTTATCCCTCTTTTGCAGACCCACAACTGGGAGAAAGAGCACGTAGGGCCTGGTTTAGCATTCACAGGAGGCCAAAGTCTCTGGAGATGGCTGGTTTACACAGCTTGGAAATGTCATTCCCTGCATCCTCAGGAGGGAAGGAGGTTTTAATAGCACAAAACAAGTGTCCCAGCCACAGGAGAAAGGGAACTGGTGAGATGATAGAGCCTCATAAATCCTAGATCTAGTGGAGACACCCTAGGGTGACCAGGATGCTTTCTCCGGGCTGGTGGATAAGGGTCTATGGGAGACCTGCACCCCTCCAGGACTGCAGCTGGAGCAGGATGGGAAACCTCAGGGTGGGAAAAGAGCATTAGACACCTGCGTTCAGGAGGTGGGGTTTTCCTACCCCCAAAGTGTCCAAACCTGGAGGTGAATCAACCTCTGGTGTCTCAGAGCTCTTTTCTTATCCCACCCATAACACAACTGGTCTGCAACTGCTTTCTACAGCAGATCCATGGGCAGCTCTGGTCCTCGTGGAAGAAGATGAAGTTTCCTCCTAAGCATTTCTGTGAGCTATCAGAAGTCATTCTCCAATTCAGCATGAACAGCTAGGGAGCAGCCACGTGGCCAGGGCCTGGACACAGTTAGATGTCCATCAAATCATCAGCAAACCTCATCCACCCATCTCCATCTTCAGAACCTGGTTCCTGGGCCCCGTGAACCCAGTGCTAGTAGGTCCTAGAGCTAATTTAAGATGGAACAGGCTTGGTCCACTTGTTTCATGGTTGCAAAGGATGAGTTGTATGTGCTGTAACTATACAAAGCCTGTTTTAAACAAGAAGATTAGATATTAGGAAAAACTTCTTCACGGAGAGGGTTGTCAAGCACTGGAACAGGCTGCCCAGGGAAGTGGCGGAGTCCCCATCCCTGGAGGTATTTAAAAGCCGGGCAGACGAGGTGCTTAGGGACATGGTTTAGTAGTGGACAGGTACGGTTGGACTCGATGATCTTAAAGGTCTTTTCCAACCAAATGACTCTATGATTCTAAGCATTTATTAGTCATTTATTCAATAATTTCACTGGATTTGAAGAAACAGTCTTTCCCCCTGCTTGAACTCCAGCTTGGTCTTTCACATTCACCAGGAACTCCGTGTAGAACTAGGAGATTTCTGTTAATGAGATGACACGCTGCAAATAAATACAGATGAAAGATATACGGCACCTTGGCTGTAAATATTTTATTGACCTGAAAACTGTGGATCATTTGTGCTGGAAAAAAACAGGAAGAAGAGTTACAGGGTTTCTGCTAAGCCCTTGTGCATTGCATTATCACCCAAGGCCAAAAAGTCAAGTATTGTAGCTCAATTTAGAAAGGAAATGGATATTTTTATGGCCAATAGCAACACGTGGCCAAGCCCGGGGTGAACATAACAAAGAGCCTGTAAGCTGTGCTTCCTCTGCACTGCACACCGTAGCCTTTTTTATTCACGCTGCACAAATATTTGTTGAATTTTGTTCTCTGCCGTGCCTGTGATAAATCGATGGGGCAGACACTCACCTGGCTGCATAGTCACACGTGCTTCCACCACGAAGCCATTGCAGAAGCCACTGGCAACACTTCCTTTGCTTAGGGGAGTGGGACTGGAGGCTGTGCCACCAACTTGAGTCTCTCCAGGGGGTGGAGGGAGACCGAGAGCCCCATGAGCCACCATGGTTTCACACAACAGCCACCAAAACCACTAGGAAATGGAGACTACAGCTCCACCACACCAGAGGTCATTCAGTTGGAGAGAAAAGGACCTGCACTCCAGCCTGCATCCTGGACGTGTATATCAGGGACTTCAGTCAAAAACCCAGGTGAGAAGTGGGATGCTGTCTCCTGTGACCTCCAGCCCAGGAGACAACTGTACTGAAGAGGGCCAGGACATCTCCGATGGCTCCAGCAAGCTCTGCAAGAGCCCCTTCACCCCCATACCTACCGGGCAGCCTAAGAGGTGTCTCTTCACCATGGGTGAGCTCCAGCTGGAGGCTCGCAGGTGAGTCTCAGAGCAGGAGAAAGGTGGTAAAAGTGATCCAGGTTCTCACACTCAGTTTGTGATTCTTGAGTCCTCTGCAGCAGGGACCCTATCACTCGTGCAAACAGCTCAGTTACAAGGATCCTGTGAAGCTACCCAAGAAGAGCACGTTGTTTATTTTGTGGAGGCATTGGGCTGCGCAAGGTGTTTTACAAGATAAGAGGCAATTCCTGCCGTAAACGAAGTATGAACTCTCTGAATGGCCAAGACAAGGATTAAAAAGGGTGCTTAATGATATGTATTTTGCATAACAACCAAGATAGTCCTTTAATTTCTTCGCCAGGTGGTCTTTCCAAAGACCACTGGAATGGTCTTTCCAATTCTCACGTGGAAAGACCCAGACCTCCATAGCAGTCTTTGCTACTGCTTTCCCATGCAGCCTTGGTCCTGTTACTTCATCCCCATCCTCCGTCTGAAATTTCATCTGTGCGGGTAATATCTGGTCTTCTGTCGGCGTTGAGTTCATCCGCATTAACACCCTGTCTGCAAGCGGTTTGAGGCACTGGAGGGAAGGATCCTGTGGTATTTCTCAGTTCTCCACCTAGCAGATGTGGAAATATCCCCCTGGCTCCAGTATGAAGCTTTCTCCAGGCAATAGCTGTGCACTGCGACGCCTTAGCAAAGCAGAAAGCGCATCTGGAAACTTGGAGCCGGGGCCAGGGGGTGAGACAGGCATGGAAAAATCAGCAGGTGCTCAGAGGAGAGAGGTGGGAGCGAGAGGGAGAGCAAAGGAAAACAAGTGAGAGGGCAGGGCTGTGGGGAGCAGCAGCACTGAGGAAATCAGGTGGCTTCTCTGATGTCTAGTAAGGTGTGAGCTCCAGCTGGGGCTTTTCCCATCACCCAGACATTCATCACAATGTGGAATTTCTCATGTCTGATCAAAGATTAGCGTAGCATACGCTATAGGGTTCCCTGAATTTCTTTAGGAAGCTGGGTTAAAGTCAGAGCAGGAGAAGAAGATTAGCTGAGATGGAAGAGCAGAGCAGGGAGAAGGAAAAGGAGGGAGTGCGTAGCCCTACCCAGGGGATGAAGACCTAGGGCTTCTCAAGTAAGGCTCTTCTACCCTCTTCTTTCTCCCCGTGCTGTATTAACACCCCGATCTGCCTGACTCTGGCTCACACTGCAACCCTGTGCGTGCAGGACTCAGCCAGGGCAGGGGTAAAGAAGAAAAAGTCCATTACATTTCCAGATCTCTGGCAAATGGGGGAGCTGGGACCCTTTTTGGGAAGGAGGTTGCCCAGCAGAGAGAGGTCTGCGCCTACTTTAAGAGGCTACAGCTGTACCCTGGAACTGCGAGGTGGCCTTGGTCAGCTGGTGTAAAGCAAAAGCAAAGCAGCGACGTATCGAAGTCACGTCCTGGGAAACGAGCTTTTTTCAATGCCATCCCACACTAGGCTCCTGTTTGGTCCTGAGAAGAACAGCATCGGCAGGCACAGCCTCACCAACAGTGCACGCTGGCATGTCCCAGGAGCTCAGGACCTCTCCCAGGGTGATAAAGAGCCCGGCACCCTGAGGATCTGAGTGTCCCCACCCACGCCGTGCAGGACAGGGTGTCTGGAGGTGGCCATGCTGCCACCGAAAAGCGAGGCAGGGCCACCAGGGAGGGGAGGTGGTGAAGAGCCCTCACCTTGTTCTGGTTTACTTCCACCCACACACGGCAGAGCAAATATCCCCTGGCAAATACTGCAGAGCAAACAAGGGCATCAATGTCCTGCCAGGCTGAGCTCTGGTTTCCAAGCTGCTCCACCAAAGGGAACAATGACCACTTTTTTTGCCAGGAGGGCCCCCTCCCTGGCCAAGCAGCTAGCTAGCCTAGTGCTTACAGCCAAGGGAGACTTCATCTGACTTGCTTCTCCAAGAAGAAGTCTTGGTTCAGAGCATCCCCAAGGGCTGGTGAAGCTCCAGGCTGGGTCTGAAAAGTGTGGGCATCCGTCCCTGAGCACCCTCTAACCAAAAGAGAGGTTGGGGCCATGTGTCACAGCCAAGGTGTGTGGGTGGCAGGGAGCAGAGATGCCTTACTGATGCGAAGCAGAGACAGAGTCTCCAGCAAATCTGCCCAAGGAAAGACCTCTCCATCCCCACCAGCCACTCGGTGCAACGTCCCATCTCTGCCAGCAGCCAGAAAAACCCTCCATGGATAACGAGGCTGCAGGGGAGCATTTTCTTCATACGCTCAGGGCCACGGCTGCTCCAGAGAGGTTTGTGGGCTGTGTCAAAGACACTGCCTTCAGTCCTGCTGGGTTGCAGGCAGGAGGGCCGGAGCTGGTTCTATTTGATTTCCCATCCCTCAGTGATTTGAGTCAGGTGTTATGACACCATCCCTGGCTCCAAAAGTCTCCAAATTGCTGATTTCCTTGTTCTGCTCTTCCAGGGCTTCCCCTGTTCTGCCCATGGCATCTGCAATTGCCCACTGCTGGAAACAGGCTTTGCTGGGACCTGCCATGCATGCTCCTTCTCTAGGCTGCTTCCAGACCTCCTTTCTCCGGAGTTTCCTTCCCCACCAATCTGTTCAAGGTCAATCTTAGTTAAAATTAGCATTGGAGAGAAGGGACAGCCAACTTCCCTGGCCCGCTCGCAATCCTGGGAGCTGGCGTCAGGGGATCCAGCTCCGACTCCGCTTGGAGGTGAGGGAGCCTGTGCTTGCTGTCCTCGCAGTCTTAAGAAAAGGACTTGCAGCCAGCTCGCCCTCTTTGCCTTAAATCTGAGCTCCGGATCTGTGCCAGCAAAGCAGGAGGAAGGAGCATGTCCCCAGAGCCTCCAGTTCCCACCACCATCCTCTGAATGCTAGATGTCACCCCTGTTGTACCCAAGCCGGACGTTCTGCTGATCATGTCTCTGTGATAGCAAGAGAGTTCCCCCAGCCTTTCAAATCTATATTTAACTCGTCCTCACCTGATCCCTCTTCCTGGCCTTCTTATCTTTCTTTCCCTTTTTTCCAGGGCAGGCTGAAGCCACAGGGTGGAGATAGCAGAAAGGCAGCCGCGGCAGGGTGATGGGAGTTGTGCTGTGGTCAGTCCCCTGCCCTGGGTTGGGGATGCTCAGGGGTGCCATGTCTGGTCCACCAGGAAAGGGCACAGATGGTAAAGGGAATCGGGGCCTCACTCCCAGCTTGGTGCATAGCCCAGGAAAGCATCCCCTGCCCCATGGAGCAGTAACACTCACGTAGCTTGTCCCTTCGTAACATATGCACCGAAATTACTGTGTCCAGCTCTGGAGCCCTCAGCACAAGAAGGACATGGAGCTGTTGGAGCGGGTCCAGAGGAGGCCACAAAAATGCTCCGAGGGCTGGAGCCCCTCTGCTCCGAGGCCAGGCTGAGAGAGTTGGGGCTGTTCAGCCTGGAGAAGAGAAGGCTGCGGGGAGACCTTAGTGCGGCCTTGCAGTGCTGAAAGGGGCCTAGAGGAAAGATGGGGACAGGCTTTTTAGCAAGGCCTGTGGTGACAGGACAAGGGGTGATGGGTTTAAACTAAAGGAGGGCAGATTTAGGCTGGATAGAAGGAAGAAATCATTTACAATGAGGGTGGTGAAGCACTGGCACAGGTTGCCCAGAGAGGCGGTGGAGGCCCCATCCCTGGGAACGTTCCAGGTCAGGTTGGAGGGGGCTCTGAGCAACCTGATCTAGTTGAAGATGTCCCTGCTCCCTGCAGGGGGTTGGACTGGATGGCCTCTACAGGTCCCTTCCAACCCAAAGCACTCTGTGATTCTATGATTCTGTGAAATTTGGTCCCAAGGAGAAAGAGCATCCTTGTTTCCCTGACGTACCAGTCAGGCCATCTCCTCTAGGCTGAACTCAACCCTGAACTCAAACACTGGTGCATGAGCCACTGGGAGCCAATGTGGGCAACAGAGTGATGGTAGAAAAAAGGGAAACCACGTGCACCTCGCCAGGAGGAACAAAAGAGCATGGGGGCCTTACCTTTGCACGGGGCAACTGTGAATGAAAATCCCTGTGCTGGCACGGCTTGAGAGAAGATATTCTTCAAAAACAGAGGTGTTTCCAGTGTTAGAAAGAAGCCAAGAGAAAATGCTGTAACACCCAAGCCTTTCCTTATCTCTATAAGCCACCTGAGATAGAAGTTTTTCACAGAGAAAATATGCTCACTTAAATTGAAGCTGTCGGGCAGACTCTTGGGATCAACAAACAGCCACAAAAGAGGGGTAGGAGAGGTTCACACCACAGAAGTGGTGTGAATATTTGGAATATATTTGGATATTTGGAACGCTAAATGCCTAACCTAGTGGCTTGGAGAACAGCTATCGGGGTGAAACCCCTGTGCTACAAATCTCCTACACAAAGGGGAAGAGCTGGAAAGGATGAGGTTGAGAGAAGCTGTCCTGGAGTAGCAGAGCATCATCATCTGGGTCTGGAGAGCAGGGCCTTGGGGACATGGTTCCTCTGAACCCGTGTCCTTTTGGCAGCACTGCTGAACCCCAAATCACCTGGCTTCTGGCCACCCAGTGAGGGAGGACAGTGACTCTTGCTGTAGCCCTGATTCCCTGGCCAGAAGGGTGAAGATCACAGAGGTATTATGTTCCTGTGAGCTTCAAGGAAATGGGCAGCTCGGGAGAAGAAAGACCCCATGAATGTTCTTTCTGAGGGAAAGCCTGTAGCATGAACACAGTCCTTATCACAGGAGCTGCAAGAAATGTTATGAGCATGGCATTAGCAAGGACTGCAGTCATTTTTCTGAGTTTTCCTGGAATTTGAGTGCCTGCCGGGGAGCTCTGAGCAAATAGCAGAGGAAACAACTCCAGAGCAGGAATTTCAGAGTATTTCCAAGTGGAGAGCGGCATGTAGGAACCCAGCCCAGAGCTGAGCTCAAGTGTTTTATTTGGGAAGAAACCCCAGTAAGAAAGATCTGGCCTGGCCTCCAGGTTCCCCTCCGCTGAGGACTAGCAACGTGATGCGGGCAACAACAGATCTTCTTCCCACTGAGCCCTACATACATGGCCTGTTGCTCTCCTCTGCCCCACAGGCTAGGGGTCCCAACCAGGCCCCCAGCTCCACCATAGGGGTATATTAGGAAGGGTAAGGACTGGAGCTATATGGGGCAGTGCCCATTGCTATGAGGATATCCCCCTCGCAAAGAAGAAGACAGAACACAGAGAACCTCCAAGCCGTAGGGATAAACCTGGACTGGGGCATGTGCTCTTCCAAGCAGAGGGATGTTCAGCTGCTCTGAACAGGTAAATGCGAGAACCTTTGCCCCACATTTTCTTATCCAGATCAAACCTTCAGCACAACTGGCCTGGCCAGTCCAGGTGTTCTGAAATGAATATCACCACAAGCCCTTCTGCACTTGGAATTGAACCCTGCCCTACAGCGAGGGTGTGCTCTGACCTTCTTTCTCTACCAGCACCTTGCTTTTGCCATCTTTGTCTAACAGCCTTTGCCTTCACCATCCTCAACCAAGGATCTCAAGGGCCTTCCTTCTGCAGGACAAACACTGCTAGAGCTGTTCTGGGTGGTGTTGACTCTCCAGTACCTTAAACTTTTGAGCCCACACATTGCAGCAGTGCTGGCAAACAAAAAAAGTACCTGGCCTGTCCTCTGACCCTGAGGCCAGCTGGCCTGGTATGGCCACGTCCACACTATTAAATTCTCTAAGCCTCCAGAACAGGGTGAACATATCCAAAACACTTTATGGGAATGGTCCCTGCTGTGTGCTGTCTCCAGACCAATGCCCAGGGGTTGTTTGGGTCTATGTTAGTTGAGCTGGGCCAAGCTGATGCTAGGAGCATGATAATAATTTAGCACTGCAGATGATCAAATTGCTGGCTGTGTTGAATTTACTAGTACAGATATATCCACTAAGCCCAGTTTTGCCTGAAATCACCAGCGTTGATTTTCATCTGGTGGACAGAGCCACCTTGCTCCATGGGCCAACATCACAGAGGAGGTTAATCAGCCCAACTGGATAGACTGCGAAAAAGCACCTCCGCCATCTATGGATTGACAATTATTTATCCCGGGTGTTTAGATGCTCATATAGGTTCCCAGCCCTGTATCTCTACGGGCCAGGAGCCCCCTGTGTAGACCATATCTCTAGATCTCCTCTCCTTGAGCTGTGCAAGATCGCCACACAGCTCACGTCGCACCGTAGGTGGTCCTCCAGCCCCACCGCATGGTCGCTTCCCTCTGATAACTCCAAGGTCTTAAAGGTCAACTCAAGGGCAGCGGGTGGACATGTATCAACCAGCTTCGACATGCTGCACTCCAGGAGTAGCTGTGTTTAGACCCAGCGACTCTCTGATCTTCAATAACCTGGCAGCAGCTTGTAAACAGTGGGCTTGATGTGATAGCATCCTCAGTGAGCAATTTACACCCTTCCCCCCGATCCCCCTGCCCTCTTCTCACTCCCACAGCATTGGGAGCCTGAGGGAGAGGCACGCTCGGAGCCAAAATTGCTAAGAGATGCTCAGCTTGTGGCTGAGTGTCAGCTACGGTGGGCTGGGGAGTCGGGGAGGGCTGAAGGGGTGGGAGCACTGATGTGTGTGTGCTCTGCACGCACGGCTTTGTGTGTATGGTGCTAGAGGAGCACTCATAGGTGCTTCTAAGCCATTGCCTTGGTTTCTTACATATTTAGTCTAAAAAGAGTGGGACAGTGGAAGACTGTGCAGCCTTCAGCATGTACCAATAGCATCCTCGCCCCAAGACCTGCAAATCTAAAGCTATTTGTTGGGATAAAGGCAACACCCGCCAGGCTGGTGGTCTGAACGTGCCTCCTGTTTCCCAGCTTCAGCTCCCTGTACACGAGTAAGGAAGGTCTGAGCCCTGGGGATGGGCTGTATTTTACTCAGAGGATTTCCCACAGCCTTGTCCCCCCTTGGATGTAAAAGGAAGGGGTATCAGGATGGGTCACTGCAGAGGAAATGCGCAACCAAGGTCCCCTCTGAAGCAGGAGGAGCTCACAAAGATGGATGGAGGGAAAGGGGACCATCCCCTTGTTCTGTCTCACACTGAAACATGGAAAAACCCCTTTGAACCTCCATCTCCAAATTGCCCATCCTGCTTAGTCTGGCTCAGGTCTGGCTTGGCCTGGCTGGCACTGACCCAGATGAGTCCCAGGCATGGTTTGGGGGTTATCATGGGCCAGGGACCATTCCCAATAGTCGTTCTGAATGTGGCCAGCCTTTTCTGAAGGTGAAGAGACCTTAATAGGATGGATCCAGTCCATGCTTGTCTGCTTGCCTGCAGGACCAGAGAGTGAATGTACCCCCTGTGCTCCCGTTCACCTCCACCTGGGAAGAAACCGAAGTATGAAGGCAGGAGAAATCAAAGGGCTCCCCAGCCAAGTCCCCCCCCTCTCCTTTTCCCCTAGCAAAGCAGCAAGGTGAAGGCCACGGGACAGAGCCCAGCTGCGCTGGCTATTTCCAATGCAGTCTCCCATGCAATCCCTGCCGGCGGCCCCGCTCCTCCTCCTCCTCCTCCTCCTCCTCCTCTCGCTTGGAGTAGGACTGCAAAAACAAGCCAACCGTATCCCTGCTCACTCTGGAGCCATTCCCTGGTGCTCAAGGTAATAGGCAGCGTGCATCTGCGCCCTGGCCCCCCTGCCACCCCTTGCCTCCCCACGGGAATGTTCTGTACCCGGGCACAGGAGCGTCACGGGGGGGGAGCTGCGTCAGGCTCTCCTGCCACGGGGACCTTGACTTCTGCCTGGGAACAGGAAGGACAGGCAAGGGCTGCGCTTGCAGACAAGCATGCAATAACGGGGCCTGGGTGCAGGATGCTTTGGTCCAGAGTCCCCTCTCTGAGCTGCTGGCTCCAGGGCGATGCTTCACTGGGGAGTGGAGCAATTGCATTGAAGGAAGGTGCCAGATGAGAGAGTTGGGGCTGTTCAGCCTGGAGAAGAGAAGGCTGCGGGGAGACCTTAGTGCGGCCTTGCAGTGCTGAAAGGGGCCTATAGGAAAGATGGGGACAGGCTTTTTAGTAAGGCCTGTGGTGACAGGACAAGGGGTGATGGGTTTAAACTAAAGGAGGGGAGATTTAGGCTGGATAGAAGGAAGAAATTGTTTACAGTGAGGGTGGTGAAGCACTGGCACAGGTTGCCCAGACAGCCTGTACATGCCCCATCCCTGGAAACATTGAAGGTCAGGTTGGAGGGGGCTGTGAGCAACCTGATCTGGTTAAAGATGTCCCTGCTCCCTGCAGGGGGGTTGGACTAGATGACCTCTACAGGTCCCTTCCAACCCAAAGCATTCTGTGATTCTATGATTCTATACCCTCAGCAGCAGGATGAGCATCTCCCATGAGATATTTCTTCTAGACCCCATGTACCCCCTCCCCTCAGACATAAGGGTTTGTACCCCCGACAAAGCCCTAGTGTATTATTTAAGGTCTTGCTGTTCCTATCCATATAAACATCCACTCTGTTTTCACATGCATTGTAAACCCACCGTGACCTGAGTCCCTGTGACATCTTGTGGAAAGGATTTCCCCTGGTCCATAGGTCCAATCACCTGTTAGTGTTAATGGCCTGGACCCGAATGAGGACAAGGAAACATTAAGGCCCTGCAATGCCTGGAGATCAGAAGAAGAAGTGCGCTTGAACCTGCACACACCGTGCACAGGACAACACCTCAGCCTTTGCTGCAGTCCAGCCAGCCCACCCTTCACCAGTATTGATGGGGGAGAAAGAAAAAGAGGCTTTTCCACCCTAAAGAGAAAGCTGGTTCTTAGCCAGAGAAGGGCCTCTCCTTCCCTGGTCATCCACTGACCACAGCCAGCCCAGAGGAAGTCAGATCGCCTCCTCATGTGTCATCTTCTCCTTCAGTCTTTTCTCTGGGACGCAACATCTCCAAGGTCCTGAGTGCTCAGCGAGGCAGAGTCACCTCCTTCCTCCTCCCTACATGAACAGGAGCCTCGGAGCTGCTGGGAGCTCAGCCGTGCATGAGCAGGGCAGCCACTTTGACCCGTGTCCTCGAGAAGAAAACTCGAGGCACCAGGAAGCACCGCAACGTCTCAGAGATAAGGCAGGACCTTGGTGGTTACCACGACACATCTGAACCCCTAAAAACCCCGCACTGCCCTGTCGCTTTCCAGACAGCCTTCTTTCCACCTAAGCCCTACGCCTTGCGCTCCTCAGCACCAGTCTTCAGGTAGCTCCCACCTTACCGAGTCCCTCTCAGACTTTCCTCAGAGGCACCACGGAGAAGGCTCCATTTTAGGGTCCCCTATATCCCTCTACAACAGCCCCAGCACAGTGAAGCTCCCAAACTCACCTACAGTCCCCGGGTACCCTGCAACTAAGCAGTCAGTCCTCTAAGGCCCTTAAGACAACTCTCGTTCCACACTCAGCAAGGAAACAACAACCTTTTGGTGAAACGCAACGCCTGATCTGCCCAACAATGCGTCTTACTATTCGTTTGCACCTCCTCCCGTTGTTTCAGGGAATGTCTACATCTCCGTCTGGCTTGTGAGCTGCCTTTTTTCAGCACAAGTCAAGAGCCAGAGGGGTTGGCCGCCACGCTGCTGGATGGATATGGGTAGGCAAGAAACTGTTTGGCAGGGAGAGTTGACATTAACTGCTCGGGCTATTTAAAAAGGGTGATTTAATCGGCCGAGGTATTTCTGCCCAGCTCCATGCACAGTACATTTGGCAGTTTGCTGGAATCGGACCAGGGTGTTTTATCAAGAGGAGTGAGGAAGGGAAGGAAAGGGCAAAGCAGATGTGGGTGCAGATGAAAAAAAAGAGGGCTTCCAAGGCTCTTCCATAAAGAAAAGCAAGGAAGAGAAAACAGAGTTAAAAATAATATCATGGCATGTTCTGGGCAGAGATACCAGTGTCCTAGGAAAAATATACGCATTTATTTTTTGCCAAGAGGGAAATAAAAGGGAGGATGAGGGAGGATGCTGAGGCTGTTCTTTGATTTGAAAATGAAGCAAGGCCAAAGAGCAGAGCTGGTCACTGGGCTTTTTCAGCAGAATGTGCATTTTATAGCTAAAGCAAGCTGGGCTTGAAACCTGCCAAGCGCAGAAATTTGCTCCTAGGGAGAAGGGCCGGATCCGTTAACATCGGGTGGTGTGCTACCAAACACTGCTCAAATATCACCGTAAAGAAACCTGTGCAACTCCTTGGACGGGGGTGAACGGAGCCAGTGTGGACTCTGCTTTCTGCTCTCAGTAGTCATTGGTTCAGTCCCTTCTGCTGTCGAAAACAGTCGTCACCATACAAGCATGAAAGGCCAATGTCATCCAATAATTAAGTACTAACTCTCCGTCATTTGAGAGGGAGTTAGGTACATGCATTCCTTTGAGAAGCTAACCATAAAGGCTTGTCTGGGAAGACTTTTGCACCATTTTAACTTTATCTCTTCGAAACAGCTCTGGGTTTTGTCTGAGCTGGCTGAAATTTTTCATAACAATCATTAATTCACTGAAAAATGCAGGTTTTGGCAGATCAAGTCTCTTTGCAAGTTCAGGCCAAATTTGGCAAGCTCTTTCAGCCAAAAAAAAAAAAAAATGGAGAAAACGTTGAAGCATTTTGCCCTGAGTTTCAAAATGAAATTTCTTTCCTTTTCTTTCTCGTGCAATGGTTTTCCCTTGAAATTGAGCTATGATCCCCTTATTCAACATCTTGTGAGATTAAGGAATAAAACAAGAGAAAAGGAGATATTTGGTATCGTTTCGTTCATCTGAAAAGAATGATCTGAATTCTTTGTGGGAAGAGGAAGGGATTTGTCCCCCAAACCAGAAGCCCATTCCCTCCTCACCGTTACACCATCCAGTTTACCTGGGTGGGGATGCTGGGACACAACACTGCAAACCAGCAAATATCAGCTGAGCCACAGCTCAAACCTCTGAACAAAACCGTCCGAGTGAGAGAGAGCCCAGTCGTGCCAGTATAAACCGCAGCTAGTCTGGGACTCCTGCCAGCACAGTTTTTTCTAGGCAGGGACTACAGCTCTTCACCTCCAGCTCTGGGAGATGTCATGCGGACAGAGTCACCATTAAAGAAGAGAAATCTCCACCGGGAGATGTAGCTACGTTGAAGTGAAGGAGCTCACGCTGCCATAGCTTGTTTCTTTGCGCGCTCCTGTTGTCCTCTCCCTTGGTCTCCTGCCTGCCTGATACTCCGATATGCCAGGTCCCCTCTGCCTCTGAGAGCTGCGTGAGTAATACACGACATCCCTGAAGCCTGGTTTTCTGGCCTTTTCAGCGCAAAGTGTTTTCATAAAAATGCTGGCCCTGAGGTGCAAAAGTGTGGTGTAATGACATAACATCAAGGAGTAATGGTTTTAAACTAAAGGAGGGGAGATCTAGGCTGGATAGAAGGAAGAAATTGTTTACAATGAGGGTGGTGAAGCCCTGGCACAGGTTGCCCAGAGAGGTGGTGGAGGCCCCATCCCTGGAAACATTCCAGGTCAGGTTGGAGGGGGCTCTGAGCAACCTGATGTGGTTCAAGATGTCCCTGCTCACTGCAGGGGGGTTGGACTGGATGGCCTCTACAGGTCCCTTCCAACCCAAAGCATTCTATGATTCTATGACTTTATGTGGCCCACCAGGTCCTTGAGGGCACCAGGGATACTGTGCAGTCCCATACATTTGCTTCACAGAAGACCATGGTATGGCCGTCAACAGAGGAAAGGACTGATCACAGCTCTCAGGGTAACCTGGTCTTTGTCAGCCAGAAAGACCCCACATCGTTTTTGCCTCCAGCTGGGGACATGAGCTCCATCATGCTGGCACCGCTGGCAGGTGGGACCACAGAGCCGAGACACCGAGTTCAGCAGGCTCCGCAACACAGTGCTTTGAGCAACTCACCCGTGCCATCCCAACCTGGCTCCACCTCTTGTCCCCACTGCCTCCATGGGGAGCCTATTTCCACCACTGATGGTGAAAACACTTATTCCCATTTCTTTCCTACTGTAAACGTAAGAAGAATCATTGCAATCAGGACAGGTAAAGCTACAGCCCCATACCCCACTGCTATATAGACAACAGCAAACTCCTGTGCATTCCTCTCTCCGGTGGTTGTGTTGACCCCTTTTTCACAGGTAGCTCTTTGGAAGAGGGACCCCTCTTTCTGGTGCCTTTCCTAGGCTGAATTTTTTCACCATGGCTCTGTAAACAAGAAGTGCTTGCACAGGCTGAGTGACACAGTGCGCAGAAGCTGAAGGTCTCTGAAAATTTGTGAGAAATGAGCAGAATCATAGAATCATAGCATCACAGAATGCTTTGGGTTGGAAGGGACCTGCAGAGGCCATCCAGTCCAACCCCCCCGCAGTGAGCAGGGACATCTTCAACCAGATCAGGTTGCTCAGAAGGGGCCTACAAAGTCATTTCTGGTTTGGCCCAAAATAGGAAGTAGGGAATGTGGTTGCACCACAATTAAAGACAACCTTCTAACATCCCTTGCCTAGAAGCAGCGACCAGTATTTCTTTCCTTAGTGAATTTGATTATTCAGCTCAGTTCACTGATAAAACATCAGCTTCCACTGTTACACCTGAAGGTGGGAAGTGCTGAGCCACTGGTGTCTGCAGAAACTACTGGTTGTCTTTCAAGAAAACCTGCACAACCTGAGGTCCTAAATAGCTCCAGAAATTAGCAAAAGGGCAGTAGAGGGGCTCCCATAGGGACTTCTGGTTTGTTTTCAGCCTACAGTAGCTGTACTGGTAACCCTTGCATCAGCTCTTTGGTACATAAATGTTGATTCTGGTCCATGCTCGAGCATCCCTTGATGCTGAGACACAAAAATTGCCATGCCAGCTCACGGTGCTACAAGCATTTTCAGAGCGCTCCTCCAAAAGATGGTCAGACAGACAGGCTGGTTGCACGCACTGGCTTGAGGGACAGCACTTTATCACACATCACTGCATATCTCCCCAGATAAATGACACGACCAGGATGTGACTCTCAGCATTAGGTCCAAAGGATCCCCCAAAATGGTAAACACCTGTGTTTAGGCATCTGAATTCATCCCAGCCAACACAGTCAGTGGAGCCTGGGGAGCAATTCAGCTGGATGCAGGTACCTGCAGGTACCTTCACCTCGTGGCTGAATCCCTCCAGGCTCTGCTGACTGCCTGGACAACATCTCCAGTGACTGCAACGGGTAGGCACATTAAACAGCTATCGTGAGCAAAGGGGAGCTGAGAAACTGCTTTGCTGTGATATTTTTCAATGCAAAGGCAATAAATGATTAAATCTTATCCTTCGTCTGGAGTCTGATCCGGAGGAGGTGTTGAAATGTGTAGGAGGAGGCCCAGCGTCTTAAGATTTGGGAGGCTCCTTGTAGCACCGGGTTTCGCTTGAGGGAAGTGGAAAATCCCCCGCGGCTGCTGGAAGCTGCTGTGCTCATTGCATCGTTGGGGCACAGAGCAGCCGGGCGACTCGTGACAACGCAGGGACTGAAAGCCAAGCTTCCCACGGTGGACATTAATTCCCGAATCATAGACCACGCAGCTCCCTTTTCTCCTTGTGTTCGGAGCAAAGGTAGAAATCACAACACCACGTATCTCCCAGCTCGTTCCCCCAAGCACTGCCACGAGCAGCTCCTCACAATGCCTGACTCGCTTCAGCAGTTCCTAAACCCTGTGGTCTGAGAAGAAACTAAAACTATTTCATCACTTCCCCCCGTTACAGTTTCAGCTCAGTCATAATGATCACATTTTTTGTAATTGGACCACAGAGCTTCTGGGGCATTTTAAGGAAGCCAGCAGCTCCTAGGGGATGCTGAAAGCTCCATTTCTCCAGCATGGTCTCCAGCATGACCTCTCAGGTCCTGCCGCCTTCACCATGCGTGTGTCTATCAGGAGGACAAGTTGTCCCATGACTCAGGACGCAGTTCAGTGACATTTTCTCTGTTGAGAAAGCTGGTTTTGGAGGGTCAAGGAAGAGTACACAGAAAATAGAGGGGAAAGTGAAGACTCTCATCCTATTGTTTTGAGAGCAGACCTTTATTTTTATTATTATTAATTATTATTATTATTTTTATTTTATTTTCCTTTATTTTATTTACTTTTTTATTATTTTATGTTAGTCTTAATCATTGCAATGACCTGGCACAACACCAGAAATTTTGTCGTCAGGATAACTGCAGGTTTGGCGGCCTGGGGCACAGATGTGGGGGGGATCACTAGGGCCAGACACCCTTAACCTGGCTTTGCATCCACAAAGAATAAAAACCTGGATCCGGACCCTTACTGTCTGGAGGGGTTTGCTCACAAGCATCTGTAAAATGCTGCTGACATTGACCAAAGGAACACCTCAAAGAGCATCTCCACTTCCATTTCTTTCTCTTCTCCAAACGTGATCGCTTAGGCGAGTGCACCCCTTTGGACTGGCAGCTCCAGGTAGTCACGGAGTAGTTTTTGTTCGAGTCACCAGTGCGATCCAGGTGGCACATCTGCAGTTCTTTCACAAATGAAATGCAAAGTCCGGTTGTCTCAGATGTCTTGAGATATCCTGGGCTTGAGCAGAGGCAACCTGGGAGCGCGCAGGCAAAGCCAGGCTTTGTGGCACTTTCCCATGTGCCATACCTCAAGTCCCTGGAGAAACTATCAGATTAGCATGAAAACCATCAGGTTTTAAAAATGTTGCTGGGTTTCAAGTATCTTCCCTCACCCTGAAGAATTTCATTTTTTCTCCACAAAGGTGAGGACTAACAGCTTTCAAAGCCGAAAGCGTAGGCTCATCAGCTTGTGCTGCAATCAGGGGGCTTCCCAGGAAGGCTGAACCAAGAGTGGATTTCCAGAAAATCTGTGATGAGCAACATCACGTCAGGGCAGCTCCTGAGGCTGCTGGGCAGAACGAGCCCAAGCAACTGGGGTTGTGACCAATGTCTCTAGCAGGAGCCAGACCCTGATCCCTGTTACGGTCTCTTCGCCTCTTGTTCCTTCCACCCAGCGAGCTCCGTTTCTAGCTGTCACAGGTGCTTTTGGAGTATTTCTTGGTTGGGATGGGTTTGTTTCCAGGAAGTTTAAAGGGACAACCAGCTCCTGTTTTGTTCTTGAGGAACAACGTTCATTGCAATCAACCCTCGGTCACAAGACACAGGAAGAGCAGTGAACGCTGGGGTAGACGAACAAAATTATGATGTTAAAAATGCAGAGGGGTTGCCAGGAAATACTCGGAGGACATCTGAAATGCAGCAGGCAAAATGAGATGGAAACAAGGTCTAATTTAGGGATGAACTATCCAATTTACATTTATTATCCTCACCCCCCCCACCTTGCCTTCCCTTTAGCCATTTTTTGATCCAGAACGTTTTTTTAGGTTCTCAGATTTTCAGGATTGTTTACATATTTACTGCAGCCACCCGCAGGAAAATGATCCTGCATGATTTACTGCCTGGCCAGAAACCAGAGGTGAATGAAATCTGCACAAGGGGGACATACGCAGCTTCACCCAGCAGTATCTGGCTTGCTCAAAAAGGTGGTAGCAGCCCCATTGCTTCCAAATCCATGTCTAGAGGCTTCCTCCAGCTAGGGGAAAGCTGACTTTCTCCTGGCATTTCAGATCTTCTCCATGGACCAAATTTCCAAAGGCAGGGGAGCTGCAAAACACACAGTTGAGCATCAAAAATATTTTCCTAGATGTTCTTGCAGGTTAGGTTTTGCTAGTCTGTATTTTATCACCTTGCACAAGAAGTGCCAATCACAGAAGACCATAGGGAGAGGGAGTCTGTGTCTATAGATCAGTGATTGCCCGGGCAGGGAGACTCCAGCCTCCATCCCCACCATCTCACTGCGTTGATGCAAACGTACAGACAGCAGCAGAGTCCACCTGTGCAGGGGAGCACCCTAAAGATGAAACGCACAGCCAGCCGTCCCTCCCCTCCGTTACCTTCATGGTCTACGAGTCACTTATGTTTTGATATAGAGTTGGCCAACTTCAGCAAGAAGGCTGGAGAGGAGGTCGTGGCTCCTTCCTGGGGAACAGATGATTTCAGTCTCAATTTCCTGAGCGTGAGAGGGGCTACGAACTGAAATCTCTTCTTCTCTCCCAAACAGCCCAGCCATGGGGCTCTCCTGCCCCTTTTCTGCAGTGTCAGAGAGAGGGTATCCACTCTGGGACAGTATTTGGGAACATGGTGGGGATGGGGACCCAAACCCCTCTCACTAGAAAATCCCTCTGTAGCCTTTCAAGAGGGAATTTGTCCATTTGCAACCAAAACATGAAGGCTTTACAGTTTTCAGCCATTCCTTCTGGTGATATACTGCAAAAGAAGGCAAAAGAAGACCCAAAAAAAGCATTAAGAGGCAAACTGAATTCTCAGCCCTGTTTCCCCTTTTCCCTTCCAAAAACATTTAAAGTGAATCATTTCTGACTGCTGCCACTGCCACTGCCACTGCCACTGCCACACGGGCAGAGTGAATAGAAGCAGCTGAGACCGGCCAACTCAGTGCACGCAGGGCCAGGACTTGCAGCTGGGAGGAACCACTGGGCACTGGGTCCCCTTCGCGTTGCTCTCAGATCCCCGATCACTCATCGGCAGGCCCGGGAAAGAGATGCAAGTCACTGCCAAGAGTCTCACTGGTTTGGGGGCAGGGGATGGGGCGAAATCAGTGTTTTCTCATAAATCTGGACAACGTGTATATCACTTTAATTGATGTCAAACTTTCAGCCTGACATGCTTTATAAACCCTGGGCAGCTTTGATCTCCTTGTCTTTGCCTATAAATGCAAGGATTACAAAAACATTCCAAAAAACGGCACCAAAAAATGTCTTTCACCGAGGTACTTTGCTCCAGCAGATAAGGCTAATAAGCAAAGAAACCCCAGGTATTAGGAAACGAGGCTTTTCAGGAACATACTCCGGGGCGGAGAGAGGGGGGCCAAAGCGTCTGAAGGATATTGATGCTTATGCTCCCCCCGTCATTATTTCACGATATTGTTTATATCCCCGGGATGTGGATAAAGGTAGCTGTCACTTCTGGCACCGCTCTCCTCCCCGGGAGATTATAGCGAACTGTGGCTGACACTGCCCAACGTTGTGTTGACTGACAGCCCCCCGCGGCATGGTTACTGTCAGAGCCCTCCGAGGGCTGGGGGTGCCCGGGTCTGCGAGGCACGGGGAAGGGGAGGGCGGGTTTCAGAGATCGGTGGGCTCCTCTTGCCCTCCAGCACATCCCCATGCAGGAGGAGGCAGCTCCTCTCCATGCAGGGCTCGAGGATGCTAAAAGAGTTAATGGAAGGTGTTTTGCCATCCCTTTCATCTGTACAAGGCTGAAGGCTCAAATGTTGGGGTCCCTCTCAGGCGTTTCGGTGCCCTGCTCCCAGGGGATGCTCAGGGATGTAGGTGGGATGGGGTCCTGCAATGCCTCCACTGAGCAGGGCAAGGGGAGTCTCTCTGCGTGCGGAGAAGAGATGGAAATGGAGAAAGTAGACATGAAAACAGAGCAAGGGAGGCTGTAAGACTTGGCACGCCAAGTCAGGACTCAGTTGTGGATTAAGACTAATAAATGTCTCCAGGCCAGTGTCTCCCTGCGAGCTGGATGTCTAAATTCCCTCTATATTCCCTTTATTCCCCACAGTATCCTTAGACACGATTCAGCTGGCCAAACAGAGGCACTGAGGATGTCTGAAAGCACCTGAGATGTCAACACAGGGTCAGAAGATATGGTGCAAGACTCACACCCATCCAAACGGCAGCAGGATCTCCGGCTAAAATGACCTTAGACACCCATGTGGCAACCAAATCCCACCCCAGTATTAACTGGACCCACCACAGCTATTTGCTCCACTCAGCAGCAGAGGCCTAGGCTTGGCCAGCTGGATGACTGACCTGTGGACGCCAAAATGTGGGTATCTTATATCTGCAGACCAACAGCCTTCCCCAGTCTCCTTTCGTAATGGGAACTGCTCTTCCCAATCCCTGGGAAGCTGGGAAGTGTCTGAGCCTTCGGGGAGCTCCGTGGAGTTATGGCATTATCTTTGAAGTTAGCTATGAAGTTATCTCCTTGGTGCTGGGAAGGTCTCATCTGGAGCGCTGGGTCCCCTCCTGAGCCCTGGGCTTCAAGGGAAAAAGGGGTCAGACTAGGGACAGCCCCCCAAAAAAACGTGAAGAGAGCAGAAGGAGTGGAAAAGACATATTAAGGAGGAAGCACTGAAATCTGTTAGTCTGCAGAGACACTTGAGGAGTGACATTCCTTCATGAAAGGTAAAAGAANACTGCCTGGGAACCTCAGCATCCTTCAGAACAGCCTCTGACAAGGTTGGGTGGGTAGATAGAGCTGACTCTGCCTTGAGGCAGGAGGATGGGGGAGATGCCCTCAAGGAGCCCCTTCCAATCCCGCAGTGCTTTGACCCTTGTCTGCTAGGGCTGTGGCAGCTGCCATACGATGTGACCTGCCCCAGGCGTCTGAGGACTTTTGGGGTGGAAACCTACTTCTGTGGGCGCCCACACCAGTGTCTGGCTGCAAGGCCACCCTCTGTATCTGCCTGCATCTGTCAAACAAGCTGATTAAGAAATCTGAGAAAAGCAAAACCCAGGGGCTGGAACTGTCTTTTGATGGCATCGCTTGGGTCACACTGGGTGAACTCTAACAGGCTTTGTCAACGAAGACGGGGGGCAGGGATTTCCAGCCCTGGCAAACACAGCCCTGGCTGTACTATTCCAGGTTTTGCCATATTTCTCCAGGACATTTTCCCCTTTCTCACTTTGTAGGCTTTTATTTACACAAACAAACTAGATTTTGCACTCTCCATAAGACAGACGAACGCAACTAAGCTGCCCACATGATGGGTTTTGATTGGAATGTGGGTTTCAAAAAAAAAGGAATCAGACATTTATATAAATTAAATGACATTGTTAATTAACATGATTTAAGATGGCAGACCATCTAGAAGGGACGTTAACTCTCTTGCTTTGGGGTTGAAAGCAAGCTCCAGTTTTTACAAGTCCAGATAAGTCTTCTTTGAGAAATGGGAATTTGGCTCCTAAATCAATTAGGCCTGCCAACTCTGCAAAGGGAAATTTATAACTGAGCACAGAATTAACCCTAGACCTTGCAAACTGTATGTCAAGCTGCTGAGCACTGCCTCTCGCCTCTTCGCCTACCAGAGTCGCACGGCCCGATGAGAGAAAATAATTTGCAGTAATGTTGTCAAAGACCAAAGCAAATCTGATGCTCCCATACGTGTGGAGGGCACAGGCCTTGACCTGTGACTGTAACCATCTGCAAACAATGGATCCACCCATCTGAGCACGAGAGGAAACCAAAGCATCGCTGGTTTTCTGCTTAGTGCCTCTTCGCTGGACCTGAGCTGGCTGTGTGAGGAGCCCTGGCAAAGTCCAGGGTTGTTCTAAGACCCACCAGCATGGTCCTGAACTCAGCTCTATACACATCATCCATCCTCATGAAAGACAGAGTTGGGACCCTTCAAGGAAGCATGTTGGACCACTTTGTTTGCCAGACATCATGACCACAAAGACTGATGAAGGACACACATGGTGCAGTTGATGTCTAAACGATCTTGTAAATATGCCTTTGAGTTTGTTTTAAAACATTCGGTGATTTCTCTTCTAGAACAAATGGGTCACTCAACAGCCACTTGCAGCACGGAAACACAAGTCATAGATTGCCAGTCAATATGGCCTCAAGCCTGACTTTGGAGCCACTTCTTCCCAGCAGCGTATGTAAAACTTGGCCAGCTAGGGCCAGACATCCAGAGCCCGAGTCATCTGCTTTGACTTTAGAAGCTTGATTCAGTTGCCCATGAGTAGGCATCAAGTGACATTTTAGATGCCCTCAGCCTCCAGCTGCTCTTCAACACCTGCACAGGTGTCCCACAGATCTGCTGTCATATCTGTGTGACACCAGATAAATGTAAATGTCTCGGAAAAAAAAATGTCTTGGTGTTGGAACCAGATTACCTTTAAGGTCCCTTCCAACCCAAACCATCCTATGATTCTACGACAAACCCTAGAGCATCTCAGAGGGCACTGGGTGCCTACGTGTGCGCAGCTAAATGGATGCGCCCGTTCAAGCTAATGACCTCTAGGCTCCCTTTCCAGTCACTGCAGACCCTCGCAGGCAAGCAGGCATGAATCATTTGACCTCTTTGAGATGCCTTAGGCTGAGACGAACTGTGTCTTAGAAGTGCCTGTCTCTCTTTGCTGACTACAAAGCGAGCTCGGGGTTGATTAGCTCAGCTCTGGATTGTTTACAATGCATACGGCAAAATTTGACCAGAAGACTCTCACCCTTGGGCCTTTGCTATTCTGCGTGTCCCTGTGTCCCTTCCAAGGCTGGTTTTCTAAGAGGAAAAGGGAAAAAAGAAAGACGAAGAGGCCCTCCCACTCTGTCTCTGCTTACATAGTCCTTACACTAAATGGAGAGGATCCTAATAGGATATTTAGAAGAGGTTAACTCTTCAGAAGCCTCCGTCTCTGCCCTACATCCTGGACGCCTGCCAGAGCAAAGCCAAGGATAACAAACCAGCTTTCGTTCAAGTATTCTGAGCCAATTAAAAAAGACAAATTAGTTTGGCCTTATCTATCCCTCCTCCTCCCCCTTCCCACCAAAGAGACAAGAGGGGATTCGCGGAGGAATGTTTCTCCTCTGTGATGGCTCTGCCTCGCTGAACTCTTCAAGGTCTATGATGGATGAAAGCTCTCTCTTCCATTATGCTTCCGACAGCCCGCTGGGTCCTAATGGGACGGGGGGCAGGGGCAGCGGTGGGGGGACTGGAGTGGCAAAGTAGGGAGAAAACTTTGTGCGGGGAATGAAGGCACCAGAGCTATTGGACATCTCTTCCCCATCCAAGCTCAGCCTGAGGATCTCTGCAACCTTGCAAGCCCCAGTGCGAGATAAACAAGAACTACCCTGCGCTATCTGCCCGTTTCTTTTGTTGCTCTTTCTTCCCCTGCATTTTTTGACATGCAGTCGCTCTGTTTTCCACGTGCTGCAAGCAGAAACTCTGGCATGGCCTGGGTATGCCAGGAGGGAAAAAAAAATTGCCAGGAAAGGCTTTTGGGAAGAACTCCCTGGTTCATTTCTGGCCTTTTAAAGATATCACGTGCTGGTTTGACCTCTGCCGTGGTCTGAGCTCATCTGCATGAAAAGCAGGGCAAAAACATCTGAGCAGCCGCCATGAGTCAGAGCAGAGCTCTATCAGCTTACGCGCTCTTTCCCAACCCTAGCCACTAGCAAATGTTTATGTAAAGGGTTTACGAAGCGGGGCAAGAGGAGTGATACATCAACAGGCTCAGCTGTGCCATGGCCACACGCTCGCTGCACCCAGAGGGGGTTCGGATGGGGCACCCCAAAAGACTGGGTGCTCCACCTGAACCTCATCTGGGTGAAGCATCATCCCCGTGCTTGGAGCAAAAAGACATCGCCCTGTGCAGAGTTAGGATGGCTTAGGTTGGCGCTGGTTGGTTTGGGCCAAAACCATGCCAAGCATCATGCTGACGACACAGACAATCAAGTTCCAGTATCTGTGCTTGGCACTGTTTAATTTATTAGCAGAGCTGTGTCCCGTGACGGAAAAGATCATCTCATTCCCAAGATTAGAAAGCCACTTGTTCTTGTTATTCATGATAACGCTGAGCTCTTTTCATCCCACTCTTGCACAGTCTTTGTTTCACAGCTGGGGAGACGCATGCCTTACCTGATGAGACACTGCAAGGAGGGGAACTGAAATCCCATCTCGCTTCCCTAACTAACGCTCTACCCAGTGGGTAACTAAATACGTCTTGCTTGGCTAACTGGTTTCCTGGGGAAAGCAGGGACAGGACCCAAAACACACTGTAGATAACCCTATGGTACTCTGTCCCCACTCCATGGACCTTGGGCTGAAGAAAGCCAAAACATCCAAGCAATTCAGGAGAACTAGACTCCTTGGTTTCCATCCAGTCTCAATCTCCTAGACTGTTTCAGGGATTTTGCAATATCCTGCTTCTGCAAGTCTAACAGAAACACTCCAGGGTGCCTTCACAATAAGACTGTCTTTACAGGAGCAAGACAGACTTTATAGAAAGGTCCTGGGGAAGTCTCCAGTCCCCTTTGTGAAACATCTATGGGGAAGGAGTTGCAACGCACTTGACTTTCTGCTAATGCTGTCCAACAGTTGGAAATGTGGAGAAACAGCAGCAGACCAGGAGGTATGGGGACAGCAAGAGGATGGGCTCTCAGAGGCAGAGAAAGGATGAAAACACAAAACAAGTCAGAGGTCCATGGAGAGAAGAAGATGCTCATTTGTACTTTGTTAGTTCCATGTGATTTGGGCTGAGAGCTGGGTTTGAAAGGCTGGCGGCAGGGGGGTGGGGGTGGTGTGTGGTGTCCTCACTTCTTCCTACTTAATCAGCCTGACCAGCCACTGCTGTTGGCTACCAGGATGCCAGAGAGACCCAGAGTTCCCACAGCACAAACATCTCTCAGACAACAGCAGTGCAAGACTCCTCCTACCTCGCCCCACCGCTTGCCCCTTCCCCACCACCACCGCTGCTTTGGAAGGAGGTCATCACAGGGAGGTTAGCTCCTGATCTGCATCCTTACCTCTGCCATGCAGGGACCCTGCAGGCAAGAGTGGTTGGGATGGTGTGGACACTCCTTGGGTAAAAGCTAGACTAAGGAAAAGGGCTCACGAATTATCTAGGAAGTGGTAGCCATGTGGAGCTCCTGGAGAAGGGAGACGTGCATAGCCGGGGGGGGTCACACTAGATCCTCCGTAATGTCAGTTTTTTAAGGACCTGGTCTCTGCGTAGTGTCTGCAGCAGCAGAGACTTTGCAGACACACGGGCCAACGCCTGGCACAGCCTTGCCAGGGCAGAGCTGTGACGGTACCCCATGGGCAAGGCGCCAGGAGGGTTTTCTAGGAACCACTCAAAGGACCTGCGGGGCTTGAGGTCAACGCTGCAGCACTTTCACGTGAAGTCCTGGGGACAGAGAGTGGAAAAGACTATAGGAGGCACGGGAGCAGTCCCTCGGAGGGGCTCGGTCCGGGCTATAAAAGGAGCTGGTCTCTGCTAAATTCCACAGGGAGGGAACATGCTGTAATTACACCGGTGCTGTCTCAATCAACAGTGGCACAAACCAGAACCTTCCAGTTCTGCGGTGGAGAACAACAACAGCCGAAAAAACGCCTTGTGCCCTTGAAACAGGGAGCGTGCAAATTAAAGTTTAGTCTGAAGCTCCACTCCTCTGCAAGCTCAGCCCTGGCCTTGGAAAGGGGGTGTGCACGTGGGCTGCTGGGAGAGAGAAACAGTGGGAGAAAAAGCAGGAAAGGGAGAGGTGGAGGGGGAGACGCGAAAAGGAGAAAAGAAAGATTTAGGATAAACATATCCCAGCTGATAAGCAATCAGGGTCAAGACAGGAGGGGGTGGAAAACCTGCTTAGAAGGAATGAATGGAGGGGCTTTCTTTTCTTCAGCCATGCAATGAAGGTCGTTGGGGCCTCTCTATATGCAAGAGCCTACAGCCCCTCCCTGCCGTGCTGAAGGTTGTGTACACAGGGCACCAAATACTTGATGCCCCCCAGGGTTGGGAGCCTACCTCCATCTGATATGGAGATGACCAGCCTGACTTCCAAAGGGTCTGGGTCATCACCGGTTCTGTGGGTGTCAGAGAAACTTAGCAAGAAGAGAGCACAGTATTTCCATTGGCATCTTGATATAGAAACTGTGCTGGGAGCCGAGTATTTGTGAGAATACAGGGTAATCTCCATGGATCGAAGGATCATGGGAAAAAGGAGGATTTATTAAAGAGATCCTGCACGCAGCAGGCTAGGATTGGTGGGGTCCAACCACAAGGCAGCAGATCAACAGGAGCAGAAGGGGATCTGCATTGCAGATCAGAAGCTGAGCATAAGCCAGCTGGTGCAAAGGAGGTTAACTCCACACCGGGAAGTATAATCGGTGCATAACCTGGGATACGGGAGGTCCAGATTGCTCAGTGCTGGAGCACAGGGTCCAGCTTGGGGCATCGCACGAGGGTATGGGAGCGAGTGGAGGGAATGCAGAAGACAGTAACGGGGATGAGCCGGGGAGTGGAAAACACAGACGATGAGGGGCGGTTGAAGGACGTGGAGTGTTCAGTTCAAAGATAAGACACAGGGTAAATGTGATATGTACCTCATTTGCCTGTCTAGGGAGAGAGTAGAGAGGAAGAACAGTGTCTCCATCACCAGTGGTTTACAAGAACAAGCTGCACAAGGAGGAAAGGTTATGGAGGTCTAATCCAGCCGAGGGAGGAGTGTTTGGACTGGCTGAGTTTTTCAAGGGCCCCTACCTGTTACAATATCCTTCAGTCCTGTTCTCTTTTTATTCCTCCGCTGCTGAAGGTTTGCTCAAGTTGCACTCCCGATGGCCACACCTTGCAGCCCATAGTCTAAATGGCGGGTTTAGACCTTGGTTAGCTGCTGGCAGCTCTCCCCGGTGAAGATCCATCAAGAGCTTTGCTCAGAACGGCAGGCAGAGCTCGGGAAAAGCATTTTCCAAGCAACACATTTGGCGAAAGTCTGTCCTGCAAATCTTGCCCACTGAAAACACTGCACATTGATAATGAAGCAGCTGGGAGTGAAACATGCCTTTAAAGAACAAAAAATGTTAAAAAATGAAGAAGAACAAAATGGGTAATAAAGAAAGGATGATTCCATTTTGAGGAGGTGCAGTACTAAATCACACAGCCCTCCTGTTTGCTTATGACCTGCAAACCCAGCAGGACCAGGAGTGTAATAACACCAGTACAAAAGCTCAAGAAAATATTTACTGCATTACTCCAAGTTTTCCTGGTGAAAATTCTCGCTCTGGTTTCTCCAGCATCTTGATTTGCTGAGCTGTTAACCTTGCCTTGAGCAGAAGCTCCACGACCATGAATAAGGTCTTGAAGGCACTTACCAAACTGGCCAACGAGTAGGTGCCAGGTCTCCCTCAGCAGTCCTCTCAAGTTTGCCGAAGCAAATCCAGCTGGAATCTCCATCCATCAGCTGAGTAACAAAAAAAAAAAAAAATCTGCCCACATCCTTTTCCTAAATCCCCCTTCACTTTTCATGAATCACGGCATTGAAGGCCCCCGTGGTCTCACCTCCCATATAGCTCAACCCATTATATTTCAGCACTGTGAGTATGATACTCAGCTGTAGCTCCCACCCATAACTCAACAGTTTGCACTTGGCTAAAACATTGCTTCCAGAAAGGCATCTGCTCTTAATTTAAAGGTATCCAGGGATGAAGAACCTGCGTAGCCTACTGACTAATTACCCTCAGCGGTAACCACAAGCCTGGGTGGTTTGGCTCTGCTTTGCAGCCACAGGAAGGCCATTTTTTGCTAGATTAAAGAGACCTTTCGCATCAGGCATTTTTCTCCCCAAGCAATTCTTCTCCAGTCACCTCTCCATCTCCTTTTCTGATAAGCCGACCAGAACAAGCTTTCTGAACCTGTCACGCTAAGGCTTTCTCTTCACTCTTCAGATAATTTCTGTAGCCCTTTATTCCCTGCCCTTTCTCATTTTTCAGTATCTTCTTTAAAGCAGCAACGTGGCTTTCCCAGTGTCTAGTAACAGCCTATCTCTGCATTCACAGAGAGAAGACCTCTCTAAGCTATGTGGCCTGGTTAGAAATGACAGGAAAAGAGGCAGGAGGTTTTATAAAGGTAAAGAAATTAGGATGTTTTCATCTTTCTTTTTCGATATCTTCATTTGTTCCTTCCTGTTTACAGTGAAAAATCATAACAAAAATTCGACTACAGAATCTGTTTTGGGGGGAAACTTGTATGTCTGGGGGGGTGTTGCTTTTCACCTTCATTTTCTGAAAAGAGTGGGAAAATTTCAGAAATGGGAACATTTCCTGCAGATTTTTTTCTTTCCACCTAGCTATACCAGTCAAGGAAATAGGGCCAGGCACACCCACCCGTTGGCACCAGCCCACAGTCACCCACACCATTGTCAGCATAGTCTTTACCATGGCCTTTGCCCTTGACCAACCAACAGCTGAGCTTCTCAACAAGCAGTTGAGCTTCCCAAGACCTAAGTCCTACATGGAAGGCATGATCTGCAGGAGCAGGGATTGCCTGCCCACACCAGCGTTGACCCTGGACTGCAGTGACCTCCAGCCCTTCCTCTGGTCCCCAAGAAAAGTTGGCTAATTAACAGAAGAGCCAAAGTGCGGTATTGCTGGGTAGTGGAGAGATGTGAAGGAGAAGGAGACGTTGCTCAGATAGGGACTGGTGGATGTGTTAGGTGAGCCTCAATGCCTCGCAAGTGTGGCTTTCTTTTCAGGTCCTCAAGACAGCTACCCCAACCAAGTCCAAGGTAGACCAAGGCCACCCCGGCTTTAAAGCAGTGCACACCCCACAGGATATTGGAAGTGGGACTCGACATTGTTTTGGGACACAGCAAACGTGAAAGGTCACCACAGGCCACGGAGTGCCGAGTTTCACAGGCAGAGCTTTGCACCATCCTGTTCTGCAGCCAAAACAAAACCCATAAAGTGCATAAAGGTGGGTGTCCCACCTCTTCTCCAGCAATGCCAATGAAATAAGACAAAATCAGGGCAAGGATGGAGCAACGCTTCCCCAGCACCCTCTTCCAGCCTCTAGCAAGTTACTGCAATGTGACATCCTGAGCTGGATGAAGCTGATTTCATGTTTAATGGCCCTCGATAGACTGTTTTTCCTCCACCCAGCTGTCCAGTTGCTTTTCTGAACCCGCATGAACCTCTAGCTGGGCTGGAGTTCAGCTTGCCGGGTTTGATCCCGCGCCCTGGTGTCACAAGGCCAAGCTTCTTGCAGACGTTAGGTTTGAGGACGCGGTGGGGGCTCGAGGAGCCCTATCAGCCTTACCCGCCGCTGAACTCCCGCTGACACCGAAAGGAGCCGGCCAGACTCCCCGGGATGCTGAGCGCAGGGGAACTGCGCGGGCCACGTCCCAAACAAACAGGAGGGAAAAGGCAGAAATTGGTCCGGGTAAAAAATGAGAGGGGGAAGTAAGGGGCAAAGTGAGAAGGGAAATGTCTGATTCATTATGCGCTTGTTTTGCTTTTGTCTTCTCCAAGGAGGAAGAGGATGGAGCGCCGTCGTCGAAGACAGAGACAGAAGGATGTTTCCTGGCCCGGCCTGGGAGAGGATCAGATAATGGGCAGATAACAATAGAAATGATGACTGAGACAAAACCGCAGCCACTCGCCCGCAAAGAGAGCAGCCAGCCCTGCCGTGGGCAGCCAGAGGCTGAAGAGGAAGAGGCGAGAGCACAAGCAGATTCGCTGGCTGGTCCAGGTAGGACTTCTGCAAGCTAAGACCCTCCAGGGCTGCTGCACCCCATTTCATGAGCGCTTCCACATTTTTATTTGGGGTCTGAGGACACAACAGCAAATTCAAACCAAAGATGTGGCTGGGGACGGGCAGTAACCATTTACCATGACTCTTTCTGCACGCCATGGTTCGTGTTTCTACTCTTGCTTTCCCTTCATCCACAGTTCAACCACTGCCACCTAAACGCTCTGTTTGAACCCAGGTCTGTCGAGTCCACATCACAGTGGGATTTCCACTAATCTGATGGGTGCCATCCTGTACAAAAGAGCAATAAATCAAACTAACTCTGAAAGTCTTCTCAGAAAGAGCTGGTTTGGTTTCTCCATTGCAAGTAAAACATGCTGTGGTCTTCACACATCTCCAGGGGTCAACTTGCAAACATAGCCATCCGGGGTATGCAAACACAGATGCAGAAGTATGGTTAGGCAAATGCAGAAGTCCCAGGCTGAAGCCTGTTCTGTGTGGATCAAAAGTGCTGTTGTTCACGTCTGAATCAGTGGTAGACAAGACACACGACCACGTATGATGTAATTTCCAACACCAGAACTTAATGGAAACTGCTGCAAGACGCGTGTGTACGTACCGCTCACCTCCTCGGGGGAAAGCATGTTGTGTGTGAGGACTCCTGCAGCTGGAGAGCCATGTCCGTGACACCCCAGAGCATGGCCCAGAGGATGGTGCTCACAGGTGTGCAGAGAGTTTGCGTTTGCAGTTCACTGTAAGTTCCTCTTGTCTCAAGGATAAATTCTGAAGGGATGCAAATGGGTCCCAAGTAGCTTTTTGGAGCTCCACAGACTCTTCCTCTGTGTCACAGAAAGGCCTTGAGTCTGACTCTAGCTATTAAATGGGAGTTTAAGGGTCTGTAGCAAGACACGTGATTGCTTATCCTTCCACATCAAAGAAGCCTGCTGAGCTGACACCGGAGCTGCTGAGCCGCTGGGGTGATGGATGTGCAGCAGACACCCATCTAGAGCCACGCAATACGGCCCCTCGCCTGGGGGGAGTCACCCAGTAGTTGAACCCAAAGTCCAAAATCAGTGCTGCCCTCTGCTTGGTCGCACTGTGAACCAGGCACTAGTGAAACAGCCCGAGTATGAGTCATGCCAGGTTCTTATTAATAACACATTAGTTATTGCACGGCTTCTACACGTGGCTATACATACTTTATGAAGACATATCCCAGCTGCAGCTTCCTTACCAGCCAACTGGGCTTGAGCAAAGCAGAATAGGAAACGAGCAAGTTCATTATAAGCAGTGGAAACCCAAGCTGGCACATGTGTCTGCAAACATCTTCTGATCCTACCTCCATGCACGGAGTCAGGCGTGAAATCCCATCAAGGAGGGAGCGGAGAGCACCTGATGCGGTCCACCCCCCTCACACCAGAGACTGCTCCAAGAGGGGGTTACAGCGGGCTTGAAAATATCGGTGCTGCTGACTTTGGCCAAAGGATGGTCGCGCAGCAGGGCTGCCACGTGGGCTGGGGTAGCTGAGTGAAATCAAGCCGTAGTACTCGGGGATGATGCTCAGGTATGGCTCCAGATGACCTGTGCCCTGGGCTGATAACCTCATTGCTGCTCTTACTACTGCTGGATAGGCTAAATCTAACACGCTTAATCCTACCTGACCTTACACCTCATGTTGCTGCATGAACGTAAATTCAATGGGCTTCTCTCTTCCCATGTAGCAGCTGAAGTGACTCTGCCCCCGTTGCTGTAATGGAGATGGGTCCCGAGGGTTTAAACCTCAGGAAGGAAAGCCTATGAGGCCACCTTGTCATGTTATTACTTCATGTAAGCTTCATTTGTCCTACCCATCCAACCCCAGAATTTTTTTAAGCCATTGGCTGCTTAAGGATGCTAAGATGCTGGCTGTTTTTCGAAAATAGGTGTCTAGAGATGTGAAAAAAAATGGGGGAAAAGCCACAGTGGGAACTCAACTACTATATCAGCCAGTGAAAAGCTGCCCAGGAAAGTGCTGTTAGGGATGACCCGCACTGCAGGACAAGTCTGGGCTCACCCTGCCACCAGCAGCTGGGCCAGTCCAGCTGCAGAAAGCCAGGTCTGCACCTTCTGGGGCTTGCAGAAGAAACCAGAAGGGACATTTATCCTGACAAACGAGCACATTGATTAAAAATACTGTCTGAAGGTGGGGAGGCGGGGGGCAGAAATTATGTTCATTAAGTTGCTGGCTGCAAATAATCTGCTCAGCTCAGGCTGGTAGCCCCCCTCCACCACCCAGCCAGCCCTCCCTGCCGGCTCCCTGCCGGAGAAGGGCTCCTATCTCCTGAGAATCCCGATAAACCCTCCTCTCGCGCCCTCCCCTTCCCCCCCGAAATAAAAGTGAGCTGTCTTAGTGCTAGGATGCAGAAACCACTTCCAAGCCAGCATTACATCAACATTGCAGCTGATAAAGGGATGCACAATGGAGTGTTAGACTAATAGAAAAACACAGCTCAGATAAGGCAGGCTCCTGATAGCCTGGGCTGATGTAAAATGCCATTGTCTCCCTTTCTGTCAGCTGAGTCACAGGGCGATAGGGAATTCCAGTGGCAGCAGGCGAGTCAGGGGTCAGAAACCACAAACCCTGGGCAATGCAATTCCCCCGGCGTGGGCACCGGTGGGCAGAGGGAGCTGGGGTGGGAGGACATGGTTGGTGGTGGCAAATGCCCCACGGCTGCAGGGATGGGGAGCAAGGACAAAGGAGGGCAAGGGTCCAAGATGCAAGACTGCTCCGGGCTCTGTGTGCAAGGATATACCCAGCGCAAGTCCCTCAGCACCACCAGTCCTGGCATGGGTTTAATGGTTGGGCTCGATGATCTTAAAGGTCTTTTCCAACCTAAACAATTCTATGATTCTACGGGACCCAGCGATTTTAGCGGCTCTTCCCTGCTGTTTCGCCTCCCTCCCGCTATCTCGCTCATCTCCTGTATTTTCCCTGGGTACTCTGAAGTCAGGAAGGGTGGGAAGTCAGATGGAGAAATGCAAGGGAGGGGATGCTGATGGCACTGCCCTGGGTAACTGCAGTCTCCCAAGCGCTTTTGGGTCGTCAAGATCATCATGGGACTTGAACAGCAGCAGCCACAAGAGGGGCCGGTTCTCATCTCAAGCTGCCATCTCGCACTAGTCTGAATGATAAAGTGGGAGAGGTGTGGAGAAAGACGCCATGCCCGCACCCAGCCGGGTGCCCGGAGCCAGAGGAGGATGTCTGTCTCCATCCCTCCTGTGAACGGGAACTCCCAAAGCCCGCCGAGGGCTGCGATTAGTTCCCCGGCCGGTGAGTGAGGGTGTTTTTCCCTCTATGGGCTCCGCTCTCGTTTTCCTGTGCTGCCCTTTGATCTCCTCTCACATGGCCCCGGCCCACGAGGCTGCCCCAAAGGAGGAACTCCAGATTGTGACAGGGTTATGTCATTTTTCCAGCGGACGTGCTGGCCTGGCTTTAAGTCGAGAGGGCTTTTTTTAGTGCCGGCACTGCAATCATTGGCCAGGCAGGTCCCAGAGAAACGCTGTGGTGGGGGTGCTGCAAAGACCTTGTGCCCCAGTGAAAATCTGGGGCAGCCAGATGAGACCCAGGACAGGCTCAGGAACCAGTCCTGGGCCTTATGCTCACGTTTGCTCACACCTCCATGGGAATACAAGGGGTTCAGAGCCTGCCACAACCTAGCTGGTGCAAGGCCAAAGCCCCGGTGTAAGGGTTTTACTCTGCGAAATGGATGCTACCTCCCATCCAAGTACTTGGAGGTGGAGCAGAGCTACAAGGATGTTGCGCATTAAAGGGGTAGAAAACATGAAACTCCAGTGAGGAAGATTCAGATCTGGCTGAAAAGCTTCATAGATTGTCCTTCTGTTTCACCAAAAGTGGAGACTTTCAGTGAAAAGTAAACAAAAAAAAAAATCATGTTTGTTTTCAACAAAGCTTTCTTACATATTTTTCTTCTGAAAAATTTCTGATTAAAATCTTTCCCTTCTCCCCAAACTAGTGGGCTTTCTTACCAGTCTGGACACTTGGGGACCAATTCCTCATTATCCAAAGGTAGAAGCAAAACCCAAAGTGTTGGAGAGTGCAAAAAAGAGAGGATGGAGGCCCATCATCTACATGATTATGAAGAAGCCAAGATGGCCAAGCAAAGCTGCTGAAGGTGGAAGACTGTGAAGGAGACCCTGTCACCTAAGGAGCTCTGACTCTTACATCTTGATCCTACCTATACTCTCTTTGTTTCAATAAACTGACGCTGACCAACTGAAGGAGCCCCCCATGTCAGTCCTACTGCAAACTCTTGTGAGTTTGGAAAGACCCAGCCTGGATCTGGCTTCTGATACCAGCTGGATGGATGGAGGGTACTTTCTTGTCACAATGCTCAGCTTTAGTACTTAGGTGTACAAGGAAGGACAGAAGGTCTTCTCCATTTGGAAGCAGAGAAGGCCAGAGGCTCAAGCCCCCCCTGCTCATCAGGACTGCTGGGGGGACAGTTTGCGCCCAGGTTGCATTGGTTTGTAGAAGTGTGCTTGTGAAGGACCAAGACAATTTTCCACAAAGTGCTCCCAAAGTGCTAAAGGCATCTTCTGATGAGCAATCAAGATGAAGTGGTTGACCCATGCTCCCTCAAAACTCAATATCTTCCTGGAGGTTCTCATCCCCTGGAGGTTCCTACCTCTCGTCTGTCATTGGCTGAGGCAAACATGGGCCACGGTCTGCATGCATTGGCATGGATCAGGGCTTGTGGTCTGCCAGCATTGACGACCTTCAGAACAGAGCAGGAGAAGACATCTGGCTTTGTATGGAAACTCCAGGGAGATGTTCACATGAGAAATGCATTAGCTGCTCTGGAACACCACCAGGGCAATGGACTAATACCTCTGTTCCCATGGAGAAAGCTTTAACGACCACAGATTTTGCAGGAAAGTTTCCGTGAAGAAAGGACCATTCCACACAATTAAAAGCATCACTACTTCTGGAAAGAAAGGGTCCACTGGTCCACCCCCACTGGAAAGAAAGAAACAGCCACTTTCTTCCAGAAGAAACCATGCCACCTTTGACTCGAGACTGCTTGAAGAAGAGGGGCTCTGCAGTGCCGAACTGCAGCCCAGAAGAGGAAGGTGTTCCCTGCGACACGTTTCTTTGTTGAAATGATCAAAGCTGCCTGAGGGCTCAAACTACAGTTGAAATGACCTCAGTGCTGTGCTGTTTCCCTCCCCTGACCTCATCGGTTCTTAGATCTGGCTTTGAAAGGTAGGAGCTGTGTTGTGTTAGCTGCAGACGTGGTTGAGGACCGGGGAACAGGCTTCAGAGATGCAGGGATAGGGGATGCGGGGTAGATTCTGGATTTCAGGAAACAGAACAGCCTGGGTCTGGTCTCAAATTCTTCCAGATGCCGAGTGCTGTGTTTTGGAAATGCTTCAGTAGGAATAGTTATGAAACACAAGAGTCTCCAGACCAGATCCTCAAAGAACTTTTGAAGTCAATGGGCTTTCCTTATCGATATGACTGTGGGGGTACTGTGCTCTCATGAAAACCCCTTTGCCTTCCACAGTACAAAACCCATGGGGAGATATTCTTTATCTGCAGACAAATGTATAGTGTTTATCCTCCCGCAAAGATCCTGGATGGGATTCAACTGAAGGATTCAGGAGCCTAAATTTAGGGCTTAAGATGGTTGTCCTCACGTAAGAGGCACTAGAGCAGCCAAGATGCCCACGTGGGCCTGAAAGGCAAAGTAAATACAGGTAACTCATGCCCTTCTGTCCAGCAACTGGGGGTTAAGTGGGGATACCCAAAGACTGACCTAAACAGCCTGGATTAGGGTGAGTTGATCTGCTCCTCTGCCTGCATGGCCTGGGTCTCCAGTGGTTATTATGGGGGCTCAGGCAATCAGAGCCTATGGAGACCCCTCCAATGTATGTACCCAGTGCAGGTGTCTGATCCTGCAAGCTGAATCTCTCCCTCCATCCCCTTCTGCCAGCACAGGGGGGCCTCAAACTAAGCAGAAAGCAAGGTTGCTCTTGCCCGTTTTAAGCATAGTATTGTTATCGCGGATCTTCGCTCAGCAAAGGCTTGGCTTTTTCCTGTTCCTCTTATCCCTCCAGTTATACTTGAGAACAGCGGTCTCCACACCAGCTCAAGGCTTGCAAGCCACCAAAGAGCCCAGACCGCCACCTACAGTGGTGACCTACTGGTCACCTACTCCCACTGTAGCTCTGTTTAGATGGAAAAAACCCACTGCTGGGTCTTATTTTGAAGCCAGCTCCAAAACCATTTCAATCGTGCATGTGTTGGGAGAGGAGCTATGAGGATAAACCCCGCAGAGTGCAGCTGGGCTGTTGCAGATGGTTTAGATCCTGAGAGCCAGGATCCCAGCCATCAGCTCACCCTTTTTCAGGAGAGACAGAGACTGCTGAGTTTCTGCTGGGGAAGAAAAATACAGTCTGGCACTCAACCCTTGAAAGGTTTCCGGCCCCTGGATTAGATGACCTCAGTATGGCTTTTTCATATCTGCTACCGCAGATACAGGCCTAACTTGAGCCCGCTGGGAATTTTTGGACAAAACTACTCTTTTTTTTTTTAATGGAGAAAGCCAGATCACTTAGTTTTATTATTATTATTATTATTATTATTATTATTATTATTATTATTATTCCACTTTTCTACGGAAATGTACTTGTTTCAGTGAATCCTGTAAAAATTCTCAGTATTGGATGGAATTTCTGGTCAAAATGATCACTTTTCTCATCCTACAGATTTGAAGACCTTTACAGTCCAAATCAGGCATTTAATTCTCAGTACAGGGATCAGCTTTTACTCTTTGGACATCTCATTTTAATGTTTCTCCATGACAATCCAGGGCTAGGCACAAGGGCCTACTTCTTTGCGAATACATGGCCAGAGAACGGCTTTCCCACCTGAAAATGGTCTCCAGATTTCAGAGTCCTGCACGAATCCTTTTTTTTGCCTGTCCTGAAATAAAATTAAAAGGAAATGTACACCCTGACAAAAAGCAGCAGCTCATATTAGGTCTTATATCCCAACGCTCTTGGCGATAGTGTTGTTTTCTCATCTTTCTTGCTTTTTCCATGTTAGCTGGGGGGCAGAAGAATCGTCCAACTCCAGTCCTCCACTTGTCTGCAAGACAGGTTGTGGCTTGCTGCTTATGACCAAGCGTTAAAGCATCCTGGCCCCCTCCCACAAACCCCTCATAGCTCGGTGTTCCTGGCATCCTGTGCAATACCACGTCCTCTGAAGGAGCCACGGAAAGGGCTGTGGCTTGGAGCAAACTGTGGTGTGATCCCAGCTTCAGTCCTCAAGGATTAAAAACGGTTCAGACATTTAAGGCATTTAAGACACCCTTCAGCTATGCAGTGCTATCCTCAGCTTGGTATAAGTCAGCTTCTTTTCACCCGCATCCTTTTCAGTATTCTCAAACAGCTGGTCCAGCCTCTATCAAAGTCAACGGAAGGTCTTCTACAGAGCAAAGGTGTTGTCGCTTGCAGGTGGTGCCTTTCCATGACCTCTGCCTGCATATGTGTGAGTACGGTACCTGTTATGATCCTGTGTAATGCTAGAAGATTTCCATATTATTTATTATGAAATCTGGAATTACTTTCTTTATGGAAAACAGGCTAAGATACTTATAACTGTCTTAAAAGATAGCCTGTCTTCATTTTGGAAGTGATCAGCTTGGCATGCCTTAAAAACATCTTGTTTTCATAGAGGACCAAATCTTCTTGCCCTGAGATGAAATTGTAAAGTGGCTGGAGTCAAATCTTCCCAAAGCCATTTTTGAAAGTCTTGGCCCGTCTCAAGAAATTGATTTTCCTGAAGGAGACACCTCCCTGTCTGAGCATCGCCACCACCAGCCTCCTGAGAGCAGCCGTGGGGTTAGGAGAGACATGCCAGTAACCAAAATACCACTTTTTGCCCTGGTACACCAAATCGGGGCTAGTAGATATCCTCCGTGCAGCAATCATTGCCACTAAAAATACACCCTTGTGAAAGCCAGTTTGTAAGTGTGACGATGTCCTACCCAAAGGCAAGCAAGTTGAAAGGTCCAGGTTGTTTTGGTTTGTTTTGCTTTTCAGGGAGGGAAAGGAGTTTTTCAATCATTCGTTTTCAATCAACACCTTCATGTCAAAGTTTGGAGTCGAAATGACAACTTGTGGCTCGAATCAATTTGCAACTGCCCTGAGGGAAAAGGAAATTTTGCAGCCAAAGAAATTCTAAATCAGGTGTGTATTAGAAATGTGTTTTGAAAAAAAGCAATGACTCTCAGGGTGCATCCTTTCATGGGTGCAGAAGGGCAGATGATACACTCTTTGGAGATATTGCTGCTGAGTTCCCCTATTTTGGTTCCTTCCCCACCGCACCAAGACCCATGGGGGTCACGGTGGGACGGGACAGCTACAACATCCGTTTGGGTGCTGGGGGTTGTTTCCATCACCCCAACAGGAATATCATCCTCTCCTTCCCGTGCTGCCAATGGGAAAGGGTCCTGGAGCTGGAGGTCCTGGCACAGAAAAGGACCATGGTGAGCTTGCAAAATGGGGGGGATGAGGATGAAGAGAGCAAGGGGAGAGGTGAGCTGTATCGATTGGTGTGTGAAAGGCCTCCTAGGAGCCCCGTTGCTGAGAGACAGCCCTGGGAGATGCAAGGCTGGAATTAATAACTGCTCCACTGGGGCCCTGTTTGCTCTCCTTGCCCAGAGCCAGAGGACTTTGGTCGCAGCTTATCACCCAGCCGAAAGCCCCAGGAATGCAGTCACAGGCAAATGTGCATGTTCACACGACATCTATTAATCAAACAGCTCCCCCACCCTTTAACTCTTTGCAGGTCAGGGAGGGAAGAGGAGGTGAGCATAGCTCTGCTTTGTCTAAAATCAGGGTCCCAGGGGTCTTTTTAGAGCTATCGGAGATAGGGGTAAGTCTCCTGTGAGCTTCGGTTAAGATACCATCCCCCTGCTCTGCATCCAGAGCTTTTCTAAAATCACCTCTCTCACCCCCATCAAAATACCTAGGGAATTGATTTTGGTACCTGCATCTGAAGACATCCCTTTTCAGTGGGAGCTAAGTGTCTAACCGCCTTAAAATGCCTTGAAAGTCCCAATCATTGACCCTGAAAAATTATCACAGACTTTTCTTCCCCCTCACTCTGTTTCAAAGTTCAGGTGCTGTTTGCACTCACACCATGGTGGTTGTTGTACAGCTTCCCCGAGCTGCCTGCGGCTACGGTTCCTCTGCTGCTGTACACATCCATAACGGGACCATCTCCACTCCGAACAGCACAGAGCTAATCAGACACAATCTTTCTCCCCAGCTTTCATCTGGGGACACAAAACATCCCAGGCAAATGGCTCTGATGCAGCCTACAGCAGGCAGGATTTGTCCTAACTTGGTGTCTCCATGGCAAGACCAACCACCCTCTTGCATGACTGTTGAGTGTTTTGTTCTCCCCTTCCCAGGAAGGAAGACAGATTTTTGTGCGTCATGTCTTGAGAAGTCTTCAGCCCTGGATCCTGTCCTGTTTACCTCGTCTGAAGAGGAGGAGCATGGGCTGAAGAAGGGGCTTGCATGAAGACAGAAGGCATCACTCCAGAGGTGGGATTTGGTGTATTTTTACCTGCATTTGAGCCCGTAGCCTAATTCATGAAGTCTCCCAGGCTTGGCTCCCAGGCTCTCACAAGCCAAAGGTGCCAGGACAACAGCCTGCTTCTCGTCAGGGCAGGTTTCACCTGCTAAGGACAGTGATGGAGACAAAGGACTTTGATATGAGCTGGCATTTTTAGATGTGTAAAATTTTGGGTTCTTCTAGCTGTCAAAGATTCAAGCACATCTTTTGGGGTTGAATCAGTTAATTTCTGAAGCATCACCGCAGTCCAATCTCTGTTTTGAGCCTCGAAAAATTCCCCCTCAAATCCAAATGTGCCTAAAAACCTAGATTCCTTTTGAATGAAACTAACCCAAAAAATGTCCCCCTCTTGGAGGCCCCATCCCTAGAAACCTTTAAGGTCAGGTTGGAGGGGGCTCTGAGCAACCTGATCTGGTTGATGATGTCCCTGCTCACTGCAGGGGGTTGGACTGGATGGCCTCTACAGGTCCCTTCCAACCCAAAGCATTCTGTGATTCTATGATTCTATGATTCTATGATGCTATGATGCTATGATGCTATGCTCATGGGTCTTTTTGTCTACGGGACCAGAGCAGGGGTGGCCCAGAGTAAACCCTGGCTGAAAAGTGTGCAGCGTGGACATCACATGCTGAAGACCAACTGTTTGGTTACGTTGACCCACTTCTACATGGCCACCCCACGGGCTGATGTAGTGTTTCTTCTTGCTCTTCCACAACCTACTGCATAGGACTTGCCACGTGTCTGTGCAGCACCCAAAGCAGAGGGACCTAAGCATGAAAAACAAGCACTGATAAGGACTAACCATATTACAAGATCCCGTTCCTTATTCCTGACTAATCAATACGCAGAGAGAAAGAGATAAGAACAAAAAAAATACATTATGAGTTCTGCTGTCCAACCAATCTTCAGCATACCAGGTATTAAGAAAGGGAAGGGGAAAAAAAAAAAGAACGCCAAGCAATTTGACACTTCTACCTGTAAATAATTATTTATCCAAACCCTAGTGATAAGCACATGGCACCGTCCATGCAGATTAGGACCCCACCGGAGAAGAAAACCCTCCTTGGGTTTCTTCCCATCAAAGGCCGTATTGTTCCCAAAGAGTTAACAGCGAAGCAGGTCTGCAATTACCTGGGAATAATGGGGTGTGATTGGGGCACTAAAGAGCTGGAATTGATTTTTTTCAGGCTTTCAGCCCTAGAAGCCCCTCCCTGACTTCCTGGTAACTCATGACCAGTAGGGTCAATAGAGCAGAAATCCTTCTAAAAGGCCAATCTGTATTTGAATTATTTAAACAATGTAGTACAGCCAAGTTAAATGGGGCTTATCAAGCGTTACACCTCTTAAAGCACAATTGGAGACAGAAGGATATTAACTGCTGAATGCTCCACCGCTGGCCGGAGAGAGGAGAGGCGAGAAAAATGGGGAGAAAGAAGAGAAAAATGGGGAGAAAGAAGAAAAAAATGGGGAGTAAGAAGAAAAAAAAAGGGGTGTCCAAGGCAGGCTGGTTTGTACAAGGGGAGGAGCAGGCGTCTACTGCGTGGTCTGGCCAGAGGTGGTCTCTTCTTCCTTTTGGAGACCCTCCACGCTTACCCAAACCGGGGTTGACTTTACCATCCTGACCCAAGGGAATTAAAAACCCAGACTTGGGGTATTTGAGTGCTTAATCTGCATCATCTTTCCCCCCGCATGAGAGCAGCTGGGGATACGGCGCTAGAGGATACGGGTCTTTTCTCCACCTTTCCCGAAGGAACCGCAGGCAGAGGTTGTTTCCATGTCATGATAGGCTGCGGGTTATTATCCCGGGGTGCAGCTCAGGATGTGCACTTTGCCCAGAAAGGGCTGAGACACGGAGCCGTCTGCAGGGCGCAGTGGAAAAAGGAACAGGAAGCTAAAAAACATAGTAACAGCAGGATTTTCCTCCAAGTTTGGGAGCCAAGCAAAAAAATCTCTTATACTGAGAGGGCCTAAGGACAACTAGGGAAAGCCCAGCTTGCCAAGCAGCCCCGAAAGACGGCTGCGAGTATTTTTTCCCATAAAAGCAGTGAGCTTGCTTAGGTTTGGGAGCTGGGAATTTATCCAGGAAAACAGCTCTTGATTTTCTAACAAAGGTGAAAGCAAACAAGAAAGCAAACGTCCACCTGGACTTTTTTCTGGCCATTTATCCTGTATTACCCTAACCCTTTCGTGGTATTTCAGGTGATCGGCCGTGCGTCGGGAAGCTCGGAGGGTCCCTGGTGGGATGCAGGGGACGGGGGTAAATAGTTCACAGGTAATTCAGGCGCTGACATTTTCACATGACTTATTTGACCTGGAGAGAAAACAAATATGTTTGCAAGTAAGAAGGCATAATCTGCCAACAAACCGCAAACAGACCCCAAAAGAGCCTGAAATGATGCATGGAGGGGCAAGAAATAATGCAGCCACGTACAACCGTGCAGTAAGGATGTAGGGGGAAAGGGTTTGTAAATTATTCACGGACCAAAAATGTATAAATATCGGTTAACTGACCTGCAAAGGTTTTACCAGAAAGCCTGGAGTCCAAAGCAAAGGAGAAAAGAGGGAAAAATGCAAATTAACAGTGCTGTCTTAATGACCCACGTTCCTTCGTTAATATAGCTACTGTGCTGCCTCTGAGCTAATTAGCCGTGATAATTAATGGGAATTCAAACTGTTTGCTCTGTGCTGTGCATACAAAGGTACCAGCTCCCCTAGAGCTGATTTTGGGGGGGGTCTTTGCCCACCCCTGAGCTGAGCTGCCGTGCCCAGGCTGAGCCCCCAGCCCGACAGCAGCGGGTCGGGGACGTGCAGTCGGCCAGAGCTGGCCAGGAAAACCCCGAGGGAAACATTTCCTGCTGCGAAAGGCTCTCCCATCCAAACTGGAACATTTCAGGAGACGTTGCTGATTTCACAGAGGTTGTGTATTTTTTTTTTTCTTTAAAAAAAAAAAAAGGAAAATAATGAGGGGAAGGAGAGTAAAGTTTTCCTGACTCTGTTCCATCCTTTTTATCAGAAGTTAGGAATATAAGAAGGTGCCTCGCGGCTCAAATCCAGCCCAGTGCTATCTCAGTATTTGACATTATTTGTCATTTGGAGAAGAATTTCAAAATGTTTAGATTTCGTTACAGTTCAAAATGAAGCCCCAAACTCAACCCTTCCTCCCCCTCCTCGCCAAACGGCGTTGCCATCCTTCCCCAGCCGCGTTTTTAGGATCATCGTTTGCTGCAAAACCAAATGGGGTTTTGGGCCAATGTCTGTAACCTCCAGCTCAAACAAAACCGGGCGCTGGGTTTGCTCATTCGGCTGTGACAGATCCAGCCCCAGGCACCCTCTGCCTCCCCGTCCCCGCTGGCTCTGGACGTCACATCTCCAGTGGGTTCTTCCACCTTGAACGGCGGACGTCTCGGCGAAGGTCACCATCGCCGGCAGCCCCTGCTTTCGCACGCTGCTTTCCCACCCCGTGTCAGCGGACGACGTTGGAAGGGGACGGGATGATCACAATATTGAGAAAGCTCAACCCAAGCAAATGGAGGATTTATAAACTCCTGGCCTAGCCCACAGGCTGCAAGGTCACCCCTTATCTGAGTTTGCAGAGGGTTTGCAAAGTGCTGGCAGCCCTCCAAATATGTTTGGGAGTTTTTACTCTAACCTAAGGCTGCCGGACTCCCACATTTGACATTTTCCAAGTGCTCTTAAACGACGAGGCAGCGACCGGGAACAATGTGTGATTATAACAGCCGGCTGGGATAGGGAAAGCCGCTAGCTGAGGCTTTGCAAGAGCCGTAGCAAGTGTGAAGGCTCGGCAGCTTGGCTCCTCATCCCGCAGGAGCCGTCTTTTAAACTAAAGGAGGGGAGATTTAGGCTGGATATAAGGAAGAAATGTTTTACCATGAGGGTGGTGAAGCACTGGCACAGGTTGCCCAGAGAGGTGGGAGATGCCCCATCCCTGGAAACATTCCAGGTCAGGTTGGACGGGGCTCTGAGCGACCTGATCTGGTTGATGATGTCCCTGCTCACTGCAGGGGGGTTGGGCTGGATGGCCTCTAAAGGTCCCTTCCAACCCAAACCATTCTATGATTTTATGATTCTATGATCAGGGATGCTGCGGGGTGGTGCAGGAGTGACGGACAAAGCCAGCGCTCACCCCTTGAAAGCCTTTTAATCGTGGCCCAAAAGTGGAATAATGAAGTTTTACACAGGGAAGAAGTTGGGGTATCTTTATCAGAGCTGCTCTGGGAGCATCCTTGCCTGGTTGCCTCTGCTTTGCCTGCACATACCCCGTAAGCCGCACCGTCGCGGTGCAAGACCCTGCAAGGGATCCCGTGCGCTGCTCTTTGCCAAAGCCACGGGGTCTGGGCTGCCGCCCCCATTTCACAAAGAAACGAGACAAAAAGGATGATTCAGAGTCAGTAAAGGAGCTTGTGGACTTGAACCTGGGTTTCTCAAGGTCTGCATTAACCCCCGCATAGACTGTCCTTCCCCTTCATGCCTTAATTAATCCGTCAGTAACAAGGGCTAACCACGGTCAGACAGCTGCATTCATTAAGGGATGCGCTCAGTATTGCACCATAATTTAAATGAGCTGAGGTGCTCTAATTCTCAGCTGGGAATATTTCTGTTATTTGGTGGAAAAAAGGGGACGAGAGGAAACCCACGCTGAAGACAGATAAAAATATAAACTCGCTCGTTGTTTTATTTCCCCTTTTTCTTCCTTTTATCTGGCTGGAAAACTGCCTGTGCAGGACAAGGAGTAAAAGAAAACAAAAGAAAGAGGAAGGAAAAACAAAAAATACAAGTGCTGTTTTTCCTTCTTTCTTTCTCAAGAAAACAAGTCCAGAAAATGTCTTCCAAAGCACAGTTTTTCACCCAGCAGCTGCCCCCACTTAAAAATATGTATTTTTGAGAAGGGAAATGATTCAAGGAGAGCAATGGCTGAGGAGAAGCGGGGTGTGCTTGAATACAAATTGGACTGGGAGTGCAAAGGGGGGTATTAGTCAGATAGGGAGGATTATTTTACATCGCGACCACCTATAAAACCACACGTGTGACCGCCTAAATGAAATGTTGGCTTAATCGTCCTGGTCAAAGTCCTCTGGCTACAAGCGAGGCTTGTTGTACTGTGGATTAACAGAGGGGAAAAAATTAAGGGATTCTATATACACAGTTTTTCTGGCTTTGGTTAGAAACCCCAGGGTCAGAGCAAAGCTCTGATTTCAAACAACTGTATTTTGACTGATCCTGTTTATTCCAAGTGTCTGCTGAGGCTTTGACTCTGAGCTATTAATACAAAATAAATAATTTTCACACGAGCTGTTCTTGCCTCCGTTGCCAGAAAAATAAAACAAGGTGGCCACAGAAGCAACACGTGCGAACGGCAGAGAGGGAGCGAGACGGGGCAGTGGGCTGCTGTGATTTTCCAGGCTGCTGAATGACACACGGAGCGCTGCTGGCAAAGGATGCTGAGCACGATGAAGGATGCTTTTGCGACACGTTCGGGGTGGTGGGAGACTCCCAGGGAGCGTTAGACCATGGGTTTTATGGCATCTAAAGCCACTGTTGTTTGAGAGGGTGTGTGACCTGCAATAAAGGCAGCTTAGCCCCTGTGCGCGGTAGCTTCGAGAGCTGCCCGTTGCAGATCCTGCCGGGCAGATGTGAGCCCAGATGATGCAGATGTGCTGGCACAAGACCTTGCGGTGGGTGCAGATGCAGCCAGAGGACTGTACTTCTGTGGGGCTGGGTGAAAATATGTTTTTTGGGAAGCAGCATCCCACCACAGTGCTTGCAAGTAGGGATCCGAGGTGTGGGACCCATCCAGGCTGGGTGGGATGCACTTGGACCCACATCATTTGGATCCCCAGGGCAAGGGAGCAAGAGGTCAAGAGATAAAGGCAGCAGGTCCCCGCTCGGCTGTGTTCCCAGCAGATGCCAGGGATGAGCTGTATTTGCACACCTGCAGCCGAGCCCCCTCCCATGCCGATAGTCGTACACTCACAGCCCACTTACCTTCTCCACCAGCTGCTGTCCTGGTCCCCTTTTTGCAGGTTGATGTCTTGAGCTCCCCAAGTCTCTGCATGTGGGAACTGGATTTCTGATCTAGTGATGGAGTAAAATGGGCGGGAGGTTCAAATGGTAGCATGCGTACCAACAAACGAGGGCCTCAGTGATGGGAAATAATTCTGCAAAGCCTCTGCAGATGCCACCTGGCCTCCTTCTCTGGCGTACCTGAAGGACAGCCCTGCTATTTATCTCCAAGAATGACTTTAACGTATCCATCGCTTGCTTGTTGTGCGCCCCGTAATAAAGGGGCTTCACTGGGGTTCAGGGGTTTGGTTGGACTCAATGATCTTAAAGGTCTTTTCCAACCAAACGATTCTACGATTCTATGAAATGGTGGCAGCCTTGGGGGGCATCGGCAAGGCAAGGAGAAGGCAGCCAGTGAAAGTGCAAAGTGATTGCCTCTCCAAATCACAGCCGTTAACCTATATTCATGTCAGGCACTCGAGGCTGCTTGGGGAAACAGCGATCTGTGCTCTCTGCTCACACCGTGTCCCCTCCGTCAAAATAGGGATCAGCTGGACCAGGAAAGGTTCTCCCACCTTGTGCCTCTGCTTGATCCAAATCACGGAGGGACGCAGCCTGACCCTGAGGTGTTTCGCATGCTCAGACTCACGCAGGCACAAGGAAGGACCTTCAAAGTTGCCGGACAAAGGAGCTGGTGTTGGATGCTCTCCCCAGAGCCGGCGGGGGAATGGATTGCTGCGGAGATGTGGGAGGCGTTGGCTGGAGTCTGCGAGTCTGCAGGGAGAGCACAGGGCTGGAAAACTCTACCTACCATTCACCTCTGAGTCCTGCAGCATTGGTGCTGGTTTTTAAGGATCTGGTAATCTACGTATTGAGCAATCTAGCTAGCTAGCTTAAATTATCAGGTTATAAATAGACATACATTCATTTAAGCTGTAAGATCTCCAAGACGGGACCGTGTCCTACAGAAGGCAAGTGTGGCAGTGAGGTGTAACATCCCTGTTAAACTACTGGGATGTAGAAGAAGCAGACAAGGCTTTAGATATGCAGGCATTTCTTGGGGAAAAAAAAATCAGATAAGGATTTAAACACAATTATATCAATTCTGTTCTAGATATCCATCACCTGCAATTTTCTAGAGGCAGGGGGAGCGTACCAGGGGAAAATCACTACAAGCTCACCTTGTTCTCATTTTTTTCCACAGATATCTCCTAACAGCCCGTATTTTAAATTTGGAGGAAGGAGGTATAAACACAGTCCATCACTGTCACAAATCATACATTTTAGTTTTCCATGTTTGGGAAAATCAGGGCTCAGCATGCCCCTAGTGCAAAGCACCATCCTGATTTTACTATCGCCCTTGGAGACCCCAGGTGGCTGGACCACTGTCATGTTAATAAGGTCTTGATCTTGATTATATGGCTAAATACCAATAAAACCATATGTGTCCTGCCCGTCGTTCCCAGCAGGGCTCACCAAAATCTAGCCCAAACCTGAGGTCCTGCCGGGACCAAGGCAGGAGAGCAGAGGGGGCCGGCTGGCTTTCCCGAGCCCTGAGCTGTAGGCATCTATTAACAATCAGCTTTTTGGCTCCACTAAGTGCACTCAGCCTGACTTGGTTTTATTGGCATCACCCATCTCCCAGTAAATGTGATAAGAGAGTCTGATTAGCCGTGATGTTCAGACCGGGCTCTGAGCAAGTCTCCGACACGGCTGTCTGAAGGCTACTTACCACATGTGCTTTCCACGCCACACTTCCAGGCCCAGGAGGGTCTAACGAAGATCGTTCCTGGACCTCATTGTTTACTTTTAGGCAAGCATCAGAATTAAGACCGATTTAGCTGCCCCTTCTTTCCCTTTTCTTTTTTTCACCGGGCTCAGTCTAAACATGCATCTCAAGAAAGAGACTTTTTTATTGCCAAGACAACGCGTGATAAAGAAAGATGATCCGTCTGCAAGAAAATTACTTCTGTGGGGCTCAGAAAGTGGTCCCAAGGGTCTGATTCCAACACAGGCACAGCCCCTGGAGAACATTAAAGAATTATAACCCCCATGATAAGGCACTTTCTTTTATAGTTTTTTATTTCATAGCAATAGTCGCAGCTTAAAGATAAGAACAACATACATTTTGTTTAACTAGGCTCTTGTTCCTTGGTGTGGGGCTCACTGTGAGCTGGCATCCATCAAACTCTTTTGTGATTTACACGAATACCTGATTCTTCTGATAAGGGAAAGTGTAAGTCAACACAGTTCTGTTGTAATTGGGTGTTACCTGTTTAGATACTGAACTGCTATCTCAGCATCAGCTCACAGGCAAGCTCGACTTTACCTTGTCTTGCTAGGTGCAGAGAGAATGTCTCTTGGTTTTGCATTGGCCCCCAGGTGTTGCACCAAGCTGCTTGGAAGCATCTTTTCAGTCTACTGGGGGTGGCCACGGGACGTTGCAGATGCTAAAAGTCAATGTGCATTCAAACAGCGATGGGAAAAAAATGACAGAAGAAAAATCCCCAGTTAAACCCCAAGTCCCCACTTCAGGTTCAGCATAATCCTTGGCCACAGGCTGGTGGAGACTGCATCGTCTCGCAAAGAGGTATTACCATGTCCTTATTTTGCTGATATAATTATTTATCTTAGTGAGCAGCATCTCATGCTCATAGTATAAAAAAAATATTACTGATGTGTGTATGATAGCAGCAATCTCTGAGCCTCAGCATACTGGGACTTCTTTGCACTAGATGGTAGAGATACTAAGACGTCTCAAAGCCTGGTAAGTTTGCAACTTAAAAACAAACCAGTAAAGGAACCCAGTAAAAGGATTTGATGACTGCCATGAAGCAGGACTTCTCAGAAGAGAGACCGTAGCTCCTGCCTTGGACCATGCCACCTTTAACTAGATGCCACTGTCCCAGGAGACAACTGCTTCACTTCTAACAAAAATAAGAGCACCTGATCTTCCATAACAAGAATAACTAGAAACAAAAAAAGAAAGAAGGAAAGACCTTGGACAGCCTGAATCTCCCACCTGCAGGCTCTGAGGGCCAGAGGATTGAAGAAATGAAATACAAATCGCTAACCAAAATGCTCATTTTGGATAAGGAATACCCCAGATGCTGCCCAGAGTTTGCTCTCTGCCTGACGTCTTTAGGAGAGCCAAGCTCAGGAACCTGAAGTGGAGAAGCAGTGTGGAAGTCGGCCATTAGCAGCAAGACGATCTCTTCTGCTTCCATCCCAAGTTTTAATATCAGCCTACAACTTTTCATGGTTTCCCTGGCCTAAGCCAGGGCCCCACCAAAAAACCCCTGGAGCGGCAGAGGTGTGGGCAGCAGCACAGGACTGCAGGGATCTCTCAGGAACTGCTGGTAGAGGGGCCAGGAGACCATCGGTCAGTGAGATGCAGGCTGGAAAGATCCCATACAAGGGCTGTAAAGGGATGTTTGGATGTATCTCCCTCCCCAAATCAAAGGTGAATCTGCGTCATTTTCCAGCTCCTAGGTGGGATGATGCAGGAATGCCCAAAGGTCTTTTATTAGGCCGAATTCTCCTCTTGGTGTGAATTCACCTAATTGCAGTGAAGGCGCAGCGATGCTTTGCCATGAAAGGGCTGTTCGTGGCAGATCTCCCCAAACCACAGTGATATCCCACGTGCTAATCCTACGCCACTGCCCAGATGGAAGGAACATTGCCTTCTGCCAGCAAACACTCAGGGCTGGATAAATAAGAGGAGCCTTCTTCCCAGAAGCAGGATCCAGGTCTTCAAAAAAAGACTGGTCCCTCCTCAACCTCCCCAAAAGCTTCTGCTCAATGCAAAGCCTTGGTTGAGTCCCCCTCATCCAATTGTTGGGCTCCAGGGTGCAGTAGGTCACGCACCACCTGAAACATTGACTTGCCCATGCTTGGCCAAGGCCCCTCTCTGTGGAGCTAGTGACGGGTTGGGTGGGCACCTCTTGGCACGCGGAGATCATGGCTCTGTTGGCCTCAGGTGTCCTCAGAGGCTGGGAATATCCGATATTGGGAGAGACCTGAAAAAACGCTCCAGCCTACGTAGTTGAAAAGGCAGTGTTGTATTGGCTTGGTTTTATGAGTTTAAAAGAATTTCTTGGCCACCGCACTGTTAGAAGACGGGAATTTTATGGTGGTATAGAGAAAGACAGATATCTAGATTTGTATATGTATAAAATGCTAAATATACCTTTAGCACGGGGAGCTGAGGTTTAAGAGGCTATTTCCTGGCTTAGTCTAATTCTCTCACTAGACGTTTTCCTTCACACTAAGTGAAATTCTGGCTGAATTAAAGAACCGCTTTTCCTCTTATCTGCTGTTCCTGTTATCTAACTCCAAGGCAAAGGCTGGGAGCTGAGAGACAGCCAGGGCATACCATTTTACAGCTCGCCTTCCCACCGTTCCCCCGGGCTTGCATGGAAATGCCAAGAAGATTTGTTAAAAAACAGCCTGTCACTCTCAACCCAACCATACAGGAGGAACAGCAATGGGAAAGCCACAAAACAGGTCACTTTGCTGGATATCTTGGGGTTTTTTTTAGGGTGGAGACTCCCCAAATCTCCTACGGACCCCAGTGAAGAGGTCGCACTATGACCTCTGCGGAGCAGGGACCATCCTTTCCATTAAAAGGTCCAGGTCCATTCACATGTGCGAGCCTCCAAGGGTATCATGAAAAGGGAAGCAATAAAAAGCACCAACCCCATCCCTTATTTACTGTCACTACTTGTTTTGGCTCCTGAGCCAGGTTGGTGCAACCAGCAGGAGCCAAGAGACCTCAGCTCCCCCCCCTGACTCCACCACTGACTTACTGCTTAGTCCTGGGCAAGTCCCTCCACTTATTGGCACCTCTTTCTCCACCTTCAGCAAAGTCTCCACCTTGGTTATAGATGTTGCCAGTTTTGGAGGAGCAGGATACGTTCGTCCAGCACCAAACACAACCAAGGCTCCTACTCAAACTGATCTTCTTCATGCCATGTCACTATGGCATATGACAATACTCACCACGTCACCATGGCACATGACAATATTCATGCCTAATTAGGGTAGCCTTTAACTAAGAAACCTATTTTATCCTTGGATTTTTCATTAGTGTCTTGTCCCAGAGTTATTCACATACCTTTCTCCAGGTTCCCTCCAAGTCCTCCCTTGTCTCAAGGTATCATCAGCCTCTTCCACCCCCAAAAAAAACCCAAAAAAACAAACAGACAAGGTCCTTCTTTGCAGGACCCAGACATCCTTCCAAGAAGGTTCCTTCTCCACAGTCATCTGGGAATTGCAGCAGCCTCAATTTCAAAGGCAGTATGGATACTCAACACGGGGTCTGTGGAGAAGCTGTTATTTCCAAGGTTTTCCAGAAATGGACAGGGTTCGTTCACATGTTTAGGTCTACGGCAGACTGCATGAGCTGCAGTTACGCCACTGTGAAGTTCTGCCTATAGAGAAGTGTCAAAATAGGTATCGCCACCGGTGAAAGAAACATGGTTGTGGTTGGGCATCCACTGAGGGACACCTGTGGGGGGCTGAGATGGTGCTGAATGCCCAGGTGTTTGTTACTAATCCTTCCTCCTTTCTTCACCATCCTCTTGCATGGTCATTGTTCACCTGTAGACCAGGAGGCCAATAAATCTCAGGAAGTGGAAATTGGCAGATCCATCTCTGCGGGAGCCAAGAGGTCTTGGTTTGAAGCATGATCTCATGCCCAGAGCAACAAAGAGGCACACAGTCCTGCTTGTCCTCCCAGCTCTCTCCCTCATCTCCTGGGGAACTTAAGAAAGTCTCCTGCTTTGATTTCCCCTCCTGTAAAACAGGAGTGAAATCTGCTTCCTCTGAGACTGGCTAGTGAAAAAGGATGTACAGCATCATAAAAAGATGGTGATTAGAATGACATGCCTCTTCCCATTGAAACAGATACAGATCTGGCCCAATAATTCCACAAAAAAAAATCTCAGTCTGAATATCTTTAATACACTGATCTGATTTTAAAAGAAACAGAAACCTGGAGTTAAAAAGCAGGTGGATTTTATCACCTCTTTTATTATTTAATTTGGCTGGAATGTCTTTCTTTTAAGATGAATGAACCTTCTGCTGACAGCAACTCCCTTACTTTTTGCTTTCAAACCAAAACTGACGGGATTTTAGGGGATTTTCTGTTAAAAAAAGCCCCACCTTCTTCATAGTAGAAAGTGTGTTCAGCTGCTGTCATGAAAAACTCTGGCTAAAACCACAATATCCTTCTGGGGAAGGTACACCACGCAGAGCAGTTGCAACCCAGAACATTTCTGGTCGCTGCTGCTCCAACAGGTTTAGATGCCCAGTCCTTCAGACATCCACAAAAATTCGGGCTACAGTAAGGAATACTTTAGGGTGCCTGTGACCAGGTCAGCATCCCTGCACCTACCTGCAACAATGCGCTAATCAGGAACCGAGGGCGTGGACCTCTTTAAAATTATGGTGAATCAGGTGGTGGGTACCTTGGCCAATGCCACCCAAGTGTGGTTGCCACCCAAGCTCCAGGAAGCTCTGCCTCTAAGACACACAAAACTTGCTACGAGGAACTGTGCCAGGGTATATATCTTCCTAAGACGGAGCACTTGCTCGCACACTGCCAGAAGACAGGTATATAACACCACCACCTGGTGATACCTCCCAAACAACGGGCTCGGCCCCATCAACCTTCACTCTCTGGAGTCCCTCCATGTGAAATCTGTGGGGCTACTGACTCGGATAAGACAAATTAGCTGTAAATTCAGCTCAAAGCCAACCCTCACGGAGGTGTGGGCAGTATGGACCTCACAGATATGTAGCACAGAGGTGTTGGGTCACGTTATTGCTGTCCAGCTTCCCAAGAGGTACCATCACCAGGAAAATATCAGGGCTTACTTGGTTTAGATGAAGATGTAAACAAATGATCATTAGCAAAAAATGACCTCAGCGCCAGCTAAGCAGGGCTAAACGTGTGGATGCCCAGTATTTGCTCGTAAAATTCTTTTTAAGCAGTCAGCGTGTGGCTTTACATCCAGACAAATGTCCTCCTGAGCATCAGTGTGAGAGCTGAAAGGCCTCCATCTAGCAGAGCACAAGCTGGAGACCTCCAAAACTTTCCTGAGCAACCCTAGATTATCCAGTAAAAAAAGAATATGGTCACTTCTCCGTATTTCTTCTAACTCTGCATAAGCCTGTCCAACCGGCCCTTGTCAATGCCGTTATCTCCCTCCTCTCGCCCTTGGGGGATGCCACTGCTTGGCCCAGCGGAGAAGGACCTCAGCTGACCCAGGAACCCTGTAGAGAAGAGCAGCAACCTGCCAACGCGAATAGAAAATACAGCAGGCAGCGAAATATTTTCTTTAGACAAGGCACATCAGGGACAACCAGAGCACGGACTTTGCTGCTTCGCTTTGTGTGGTTTGTGAAGGTTTTTTCTTCCACGGCAATAGCCCGTGCTCACCAGAAGTAACCTCTGCATCTTCAAGTGCATAATTCGTGGGCTCTGCCAAGCGGACAGGAAATTAATGAAGTTTCAATGAAAAGCTGCTCCCTTCTCTAGCTGTCTGATTATTTCTTTTGATTTAGTGTAATCCTGGCAGAGCGCTCCTGATCTAATCACGGGAGCTTGCACTTTGTGATCCAATTACGGCCAAGTTTCTGGACGTTCGTTTTGCTTTGATGGGAACATTTAAATGTGTGAACTTCACAGGGGCTGGCTGACAGCTCTCAGCTCTGGGATCTCGTTTTAATTACAGACTCAGTGGAAATGGGTGCAAATTGGTTGTCTCAAAACACCACCTTGAGTTTTTCTTCATGGGAAAGTTAGAATCTTTTTGTTTGGGGGAAAAAAATGAAATAGTGTGATTTTCCACAGACCAGAACAACTACTTCACCTTTAGCTCGTCTTGCAGCCTGTCCGTAGCTTAGACACGCAAAGAACTCCTGGCTCAGCATTGATTCTAGCCAGAGTCCATGAATCCTGATACCTGGTACCTGTTCCTACTCTTACCTACAGGTCTTCACCCCTCTGCCAAACCTGGCTTGAACTAATCAGTAAATTTAAATGCTATGTGGGCAAACATGCAGCCAGCGCACTCACATGCTTTCATTTTTAAAAAGGAAGCTGCAGACACGGAGACAACACTGTGCCTGGTTTCCAACGGCCTTCCCCAGCATAAACTTGCAAAAAGTTGGGCTGAGAATGGCTGATTTCAGTGCACTTGGTGAAAGAGTCCAAGACATCTGCTTTGCACACTGATTTTCCAGCGCTGTTGCCCAAACACTGTCACATTGTACCCTCAGTCTTCCACAACCTAAGGTTGCTGCAGTCGCCGATCCCCTCCCAACACCGCCGGGCAGAGAAAGCGGCTCCCGGGGTCTGCTTTGTGAGATAGCATCACCCCGCCAGCTCCCAAAGCCTTCCTTGTGATGCCGCTGCCCAGTGTTTGCTCATGTCCTCGCATTGTCCCCAACCCTGATAACTCCTCTGGTCAATGTTATCATCTTATCGCCAGAGCGGCACTGCCGAGCCATCCGCCCTCCACATTTCGCAGGGAGGGCACCAAGCTCTAGCTGCTGATAGACCTATCTATAAGCCCATTCAGGATTGTTTTGATCAATGGCTTAATCTCTGTTTGCTTGGTCAAATCCCTCCCACCCTTGTCTGCAAGTTGGATGTTGGGATGAACGTCTCCTCGGCTCGTGCCATCTCAGAGCCCGGCTATGTGGAGAGCACGTCGCAGTCAAAGATTCACCTCTTCCACCCCATGGGGCTTTATTACCCCTATTTTAGCAGATGGGCAACTCAGGTCCCAAGAGAGGTGTGGTGGCCTCTCCAAGGTCTCAGGACGATTGAGAATTGAGCTAGGGTTTCCCAAGCCTTAAGGACACCCTTCTCCTCCAACGGTGCTGTAAAGGACCAGCCAAGTCAGAGCATTATTGTGCTGACAGCCAAACACAGGAGCCTCGGCCAGAGACACCTTTCCATCTAAAGTCCTGATATCTTTTGAAGACGTGACCATTTGCTTAACTTTATTTACCGAGCAACCCTCTTCCAGTCAATGGAGCAGAGATAAGCACGATCTTGATGAGATCAGGATTCATCTAACAGGATGAGAATAGGGTGGAGGAGAAGAAAGAAAAAAAGTAAAAGTAAAAGATCACTGATGATCCAGGCTCCAAACCAGGCCAAATCAGGGCAGAGTTCTCCCTCAAATATTTCTCTTTTTTTTTTTTTTCCAAAAATGGCAATGTAAGGCATTTGGGCTCCAGCGTTGAACCAGCAGAAGAGAGAAAAAAATGAGAGCGGGGGAAAGAGAAACTGGGAAAATGGATAAAAACGGGGTAAAGCTCTATATATTTTCACCTCCTTTTTTTTTTCTAACCATGAAAAATGTGAAATTGGCCAAGAATTCTGAAAAAAAATCCATCACCAACAGAAGATGTCCTCACCCTCCGCCACGTATTTAATATCAGTGGCCAACTTTATACAAGGGAAGGAAGCAAAGCCCATTTCACAGAAGGAGAACCTGACCTGGAGGCCCAGCTGGAGCCACCTGACTTCAGACGCTTCCCAGTGGTGTCTAAGTTACTGTCGGTAACTGATGGAGAGGGACAATTCCTCTACCTGAGAAGCACCCACCTCTCTGGAGTGACTGCAGAGGGACGTTAAGCCTACACGGATTTCCCAGAGGCTCCCGGGCAGCTTGCAGCAGAGATAAGAGAATTGGCCACAGCATCCTCAGCTACGTCAAGTAAATTACAACAGAGCCAGGCTTGGGTTTTGGCCAGGTGGCCACATCCACCCTATTAATTCAACTCCATCACCCAACTCAGAGTGGCAACAGCCAAACCACCTCGTGGGAACGGTCCTGGCATGTTCCCACAATATTTTGGGATATGTCTGTTTGTCTCCCTGTGGCTGGTGTCCAGCACCCTTGCTCCAGCGTGGCTCAACCTACTAGGAGACAGTAGGACTGGCAGGAGACCCTTAGCAGAGAGATCATCCTCCCAGTGAAGAGCAGAGCAAAGAGTGGACACACGGCTGCTATCTGCCACCATCTCCTGATCTCCACATTTGATGGGACTCCATCAGCTTCAGCCTACGGGCCCCTGGAGAAAGGGAAGGGACCAACCCTGTAAGACAAGGGGCCTGACTCTGGCCTTGCTTTCACCAGCTGCACCTCAGCCGTGGTCCCTGCCTGCAGTAGATGTGGTATGTGTGTGGCTGGATTTGATCCTGTTCAGCTGAGGATGAAAGTGGGACATCCATTCTCCAAATCACAGGAGGTATCTGGACAGCAGAGGAAAGGAGCGGATCAGAGAGATTTCCATGATTACAAATAACCCCCGAATTTTGCCCACAGCCTTGAATGGCTGAAGACAGTAGATATGGTGGGAGCAATTCTCCAGGCATCTCCCTCAGAGCCACAGCACCCAGGTTCCATCAGACGTGAACAGCTCTGCATGGCGTATTAACTCACATCACCTCCGATTCGGGGCTGAAATCCCAAGGACAGGCAAAAGGCAGGAAACAAGACAGGTGCAGCTAAGGCTCAAAGATGTTCTTCACGCAACTGATGACTGAAAATGAAAGATTTTAGGGTGCCCTCAAAAAAACCCCTGTGATTCATTCCAAATGGGATATGAAGATGCGCAGAACAAAGAGCAAAACCTCTGTTCCTAAGTGCATCTCGCCTAAAACCTCGAGGCCGGGCTGATCTGACCCAGCTCCGACGCTGAGATTTGCTCAAAGAACAGGTGAGTACAAGAAACATCTGCAAGGGGTGAAGGCAGATGTGTGCATCTGATGCCAACAAGTGAGAAGAAAAAACATTGGAGACCTCTGTTACCCTGGTGTTTGTGGCGGAGAGCTGTGGCTCCCTCGTATTTTTAACAACATTTTCCATGGAAGATGAAAAGCCAGGAAATAAATAGTTAAACAACAAAGGCCCCGTTGGGTTCTTTTTGTTTGTACGTTTGTTTTTTGCCTGCAACAACATAAAATGTAACATGTTTTGCCCATTCTGTGTTTTTCCCACTGCCTGCTGTTAACAGCCAAGGCTTTTGCAGGCACGCAATAAGAAGACAAAATTTTTTCAATGTTCTTTACTCTCTATATGAACCCCCAAAAGAAGACTCTTGAAAGAAGAAATACATTTTTACTACAAGCTAAGGAAAACATTTAGAAATTTTTGCAGCTAAAATTAGTAAAGCCCATCTGAATTCACGCTCCCATTATATCGTCCTTGAAAGAGCAAAACCTCAACCCTGAACGTAAAACAATTAGAAATGTTTAAACTTCTTGCTTATAGCTGTTCAAGCCTGGCTTTTCTTTTTATTGAGTTTAAACAGCAATTCATCCAGAAATGTCTTCAAATCTTCTTAAAACAAGCAAACCAACCAAAACCAAACCAAAAACTCAACAGTGAAATTAAATTAAATTAAAAAAAAAAAACAAAACAAAACAACAAAACCCCTCCCAACTATTCCACTTTGGAGCTTTGTTCAGCCAGAAATAAAAAATATTGAACCTTCCAGTTTGTTGATTTTGTATTTCTGCCTCTTCCAGACAAAACACAAATGGCGTTTTTCTTGATTTGGGGAAGATTTTCCACTGAACCAAAAAATGCATTTCCTAATCAGTTCTGCTTCTGACGTGTGTGTTTTTCTGGAGCGAACATTAGACACACAGCTCTACCGCAGTCTGTATGGAAAGGTGCTAAAAACTGTCCTTTCTGCATGTCAGAAGAAGACAGTAAATCAAAAGCATGTATTTCGCAGAGGAGCCCTCCGTGGGTGCATGCAGGCATTTCTCCGCGGTGGTTTGCGTATCTTTGGGTGTTAACAACCGGAATATGCTCCGATGTTGCACTGGCATTACAGTGAGACTTCACAGCTGTTCTGCCAAAAATACATAATCCTGCGTTAAGGCACGGGACTAAGTGCTCTGGGAGAGACGGGTCCTGTCCTGGATCTGCTATCCCCCACAAGCCTTTTAATCATCCTTTCCCTTGTCTTCCCAGATAATATCATCTACCTACCCCGCAGTGTTGTTGTGAGGCTTAACTTGGTAATCTTTATAAAGTGCCCAGGGGTGCTTTGCAGAAGAGAAAAGAAAAAAGAAAAATATATGACCCAGCCTGATTTTGCTCTCATAGGGCCAAGGAGCAACTCCCAGGGAGCTACATCGGATCTTGGGCTTGATTTTGTCCATCAGCTGTCTCTCTTGGAGGTATCCTAGAACCATAGAATCATTAAGGTTGGAAAAGACCTCTAAGACCATCTAGCCCAACCATCAACCCAACACCACCATGCCTACTAAACCATGACCCTGTATCATTGCAGAGCACAGGAGCCATCCTTCATTTAGCCTCTTGGGCACCAGCAAGGGTGACACTGCAGTGACACACATCGTTCCAGCCCACGTCAAGACCCGTGCTTTTGCAACATCTTTGCTGTTACGTATGAAATCAAAGTCTGCTTTGTCCCCCTTGCTTGAAATGTCAGCACCGCCTTTCACCAGCGCAATGTGAGCCAGCAGTGTGCCCAGGCGGCCAAGAAGGCC